>JARQOD010006221.1:0-43991 GCA_033576555.1 Oophaga sylvatica
TGCGGATCCCCAATGTGTTCCATAAGGCGCTTCTGAAGCCATTGGTGCCTTCCTCTGGTGAGTCTCCTCACACCCACCGCCTTTGTGGTAGATGGACAAACCGAGTACGAGGTGGAACAGGTGGTGGATTCTCGTATGCTCCGCCGTTCACTTCAGTATTGTCCATTGGAAAAGGTATGGTTCTGAGGACGTCATGGGTGCCGGCGCGTTTGGTCCATGTGATCGGTTGGTCCGGGCCTTTCACGCTCGTCATCCGGGGAAGCCTGGGGGCCCGGTGGCCCCCCATTGAGAGGGGGGTTATGTCATGGTCCAGTCCGGAGTTTGTGCGCTGCTGTCCTTCTCAGGACTGGTCATTGCGGGGGTTAATTTCCTCGGCCTCGTTCTGGAGCAGGCTGGGCTATTTCAGTCCATCACAGCCGGCTTACCAGTGTTAGGATAGCTCAAGCTTCCAGTTTAGAGCCTCTGACCCCTGTTACTGGTGATCCTCCTGCCTTTGATTGTTTACTCGTGTATGACCCGGACTGACTCTGACCCCGTCTCTTGGTATCCGTCTCTGCTGCTACGTTCCCTGTCTGACTATTTGACCCTCGGCTGGTATATTGACTACATGTATTGCTGCTCCTTCTGGTACTTCTTCCTTTTTTCGGTTTTGACTCGGCTTGCCTGACCACGCTCTCTCCACTTGGTGGTGCCAGTGTTCTGAATTGTATAGTTCTCTGTGTACTCAGTCTCAGTCCCTCCCTAGCTCCCCTCTGGGGAAGATTGCACTACACTGCAGTAGTCTGACAGCTCCCATTGGTTTTGACCTATTGGCTTGTTTCTTACACGGGCTTGCTGAGACCGTGGTTCTTATATGACTGATTATCCCTAACACAGCTTTGGACATTTTGCTGCCACCTGGTGGTGGTTTTGGCTGCTGTATGCAGGCTTGTCCTGAGCACACTGGCCTGCATTTCAGCTGCTTTACACAGACGCTCTCAGGCTCAGTATGGATTAGACAAGAATATAAAAAGCTGAAAAAGGGTACTGTATCACAAGTGTACAGCTGTATACAGTGTAGGGGTAATTTTAAATCTCTGTATATAATTCCGGAGAAACACAACAGACGCTCACGGGCTCAGTATGGATTAGACCAGAATATAAAAGCAGAAAAAGAGTACTGTATCACCAGAAACCAGGTGTATATAGTAAAGTGAAAAAATTGTAAATCTCCATATATATTTCAGGAGTCACACAAGACGCTCTCAGGCTCAGTATGATTAGACCAGTGTTATGGGTTGCGGAACGCACCAAATAAATATAAATAGAAGGTGCGTTCGCAGCCCGGGGTCCACTGTGCAGGCAGAACCTGTTGCTAGTAAGATGGTGCAGTAGGTACTATGAGCGAACTCTGCTATCCCGCAGAGTCGCAGATTGGTCGCTGCAGCACTATATGGCGAAGTGGGCAAACTATGGTTACTCCACAGAGCGCAAATAAAAGGAAGTGGCGTTATATTGCTTTATAAGAAAACTCTGTTGCTCCACAGTCGCAATCTAAACACTGACTAATAGCGATGTCCCGTGCCGCCACCAGGTTACGTCAGACTGCGCAGCTTCAACATAAAGTAGTCAGCAATTCACACAGCAAACTCCTCACCGGAGAAGCCGGTATACTAGGGGCTTATTTCATCCGGAGCCCTGAACCCATACACACATCTCCTCACGGAGGTGCCGGTATTCAAGGGGCTTATTTCAGCCAGGTCCCTAAACACATGCATAACCACACAGGCGCAAGCACGTAACACATTTGATACTAGTGCACGGCCGTGCGGTTATGTCTCCTTTTTATAGTAGCCACGAGCACGAGACCTTCCAGAAAGGACCAACAGGAAGCTGCTTCAGAACACCAACAGCTTCAGGACCTTACTGGAGGCCACATAGGAGTCGCAGCTGTATCTAAGCATGTGAACCCTGATCTCCAATGGAAGATCTTGTCCTGGGCATGCTCAGATGGAGAAGCAGAGGACTTAGTCCCAAATCTGCCTGCTACAACACTGGTTACAACAGAGGATCCAGGCGGCGCAGCAAGTCTCTGCACAGTACTATTACCTGGCAAGACGCTGGGACCGATGTCTCTGCTGAGCAGGTTCCACTGCGGCCGGAGATGGATTGGGAGACCGCAGCGGGACTGGTTCGAGATTCCCCAGCGGGAGCTCGATCCCTAACATTACTCCCTCCTAGGTCCCCCCCTTCTTTGGGCCTCGCTGCGCTCAAAGGCAGCAATGAGCTGCGGAATGTGAACATGCTCTGCAGGCTCCCAGGAACTAACCTCAGGCCCATACCCCTCCAATCCACCAAATAAAATTTTTTGCCCCGTACCACTTACACCCTATGATGTCATTCACATCATGACCATCGGTAGATGAACCGACGTCCCGGCAGATGACTCGGAAAACCGGCAGATGGCCACAGGTTTCAAAAGGGACACGTAAATGGTAATCAGAGATACCAAGACGAGTGGAAGGGCTAGGTAGTAGACTACAGGGTTTACCTGCTCAAGGATCTTAAAGGGACCCAAATAGCGAGGTACCAACGTGGTAGACTCTACTCCCTGCCTGATTTTTCGGGCAGAGAGCCACATCAAGTCGCCCGGGGCAAATGTCGGAGCGGGTCGCCGATGAACATCGGCTGAAGCACTCATCCTCTCCTTGGAGGCTTGAATGGCATCCTGGTTCGGTCCCAAATGTCCCGTGCCTCCACAGTCCAGTCTGCCACCCTGGAGTCGGCGGACGACACGGGAATGGGCACTGGGACCCGCGAATGCTGACTGTAATTCAAGAGGAATGGGGTCTATTCCGGTGGAGTCAGCCACAGCATTATTGAGAGCAAACCAGCCCACGGCAGCAAAGATGCCCAGTCATCCTGCCTGGCAGAGACAAAATGTCATAAAATATTGTGACCAAGGTCTGGTTGGCCCTCTCTACCAACCCGTTCGTCTCGGGATGGTACGCAAAGGAGAGATTTAACTCAATGCTGAGTAGCCGACACAGCTCTCTCCAGAACCGAGAAGCAAACTGGGGACCTCGATCACTAACGACTTTGTCTGGCATACCGTGTAGACGGAAAATATGCCTAATAAATAATGCTGCCAAGGCCCGTGCAGACGGTAACGGTGGTAACGGCACCAAATGCACCAAGATGATGGTGCAGCCCCGAGACTTGGGTAAGCCACCACAAAATCCATCCCGACCATCTCCCAAGGCCTGTCTGCCAACAGCTAAGGAAAAAGAAACCCAGCTGGCCGTTGTCGAGGGGACTTATTCTTGGCGCAGTACACCCACACCTGAACATATTCCCTGATGTGGCCACAAATATGTCCTCGCCAGCAACTCAGATGTCCTTTTTGTCCCGAAATGTCCACCCACCCTGGAGGAATGTGCCCAAGAAAGTACTTCCGGTCGCAAATTGGTGGGTACAAAAGTCTTGCCGGGAGGCACAAACTCAAGCGAAACCGGAGCCACAGTTCTTAGGCTCTCACAGGGACAATAAGCCAAGGCTCCTCCTCCACCTCCTCAGAGGATACGACGGAGCGAGACAGAGCATCAGCCCGAATGTTCTTCTCACCGGAGAGGAAATGGAGGGTGAAATGGAACCGGAGAAGAACAGGGACCATCTTGCCTGGTGGGAATTCAGCCGCTGGGCTGTTTGCAAGTACACCAAGTTTTTGTGGTCCGTGAAGACCTGGAAGGGAAAGCGAGCCCCCTCCAGAAGATGTCTCCACTCGGAGAAGGCCAACTTAATAACCAGTAACTCCCTGTCCCCTATGGAATAATTCCTCTCTGCAGGTGTAAAGGTTTTAGAAAAGAAGAAGCAAGGATGCTTCCGACCTTGAGCATCCTTTTGTTAAAGGACTGCTCTAGCACCAACGGAAGAAGCGTCCACCTCTAAAATAAACGGCTTATCAACATCGGGGCGATGTAATATGTGGAGCACTGGCAAAATGCGACTTGATGGAGGGAACGCCTTGGAGACCTCCTCAGACCACAACTTCTTGGTGAGGGCTACAAAGGGAGATACCAAATTTGAGAAATGGGGAATGAACTGGCGATAATAATTAATGAACCCCATAAAGAGCTGCACCGCTTTAAGAGAATGGGGTTCTTGCCAGTCCATTGCAGCCTGTAGTTTGGCAGGATCCATAGCCAATCCCTTGGTGAGATGATATAGCCTAGGAAAGGTAAAGACTCCTGCTCAAACATGCATTTGTCCAACTTTGCATAGAGGGAGTTCACCTGTAAAAGGTCGAAGACTTTGCAGACATCCCTCCGGTGAGAGTCAATATCTGGAGAAAAGATGAGAATATCATCCAGATAGACTACTACAGAGGTGGAAAGCATATCCCTGAAGATGTCATTGACAAAGTCTTGGAAAATGGCTGGGGCATTACAGAGTCCGAAGGGCATCACCAGGTATTCATAATGCCCATCCCTGGTATTAAAAGCCATCTTCCATACGTCCCCTTCACAGATGCGAATCAGGTTATAAGCACCACGCAGATCTAATTTAGTAAATACCCTTGCTCCCCGCAGCCTATCAAAGAGCTCAGAAATCAGGGCAACGGGTACTTATTCTTAACAGTGATGGCGTTAAGACTTCTATAATCTTTACACGGACGTAATTCTCCATTCTTCTTCTGCACAAAGAAGAACCCCGCCCCTGCTGGTGACACTGACTTTTTAACGAACCCTCTTGCCAGATTCTCCTGTATATATTGAGACATAGCCTCCGTCTCAGGAAGAGAGAGGGGATAGACCCTTCCCCGAGGAGGTTCTGCTCCAGGCAAGAGGTCAATAGGACAGTCGTAGGAACGATGGGGCAGTAGAGTTTCCGCAGCCTTTTTAGAGAACACATCTGCATATGACTGATAGCACTTAGGAAGAGGAGTAAGATCTGCAGGTATCTCTGTAGTGGTAACCTGAATGCACTCCCTGACACATCTGCCCTTACATGTCTCACTCCAACCCAGTATCCTACAGGAGGTCCACTCAATATGAGGGAAGTGGAAACTGAGCCAGGGTACTCCCAGAAGGATTTTGTCTATTCCCTCGGGAAAGACTAGAAGGGAAATAATTTCCTGATGGAAAGGGGTACACACAAAGTAAGAGGGACAGTCTGATGTGTAATTTGCGAGGGCATTGTCAACCCATTCACTACCCGGACAGACACTGGTTTGTCGAGCTCTACCAGATGTATTGCGTGGCAAAGAGCAAAGGTAGATGACATGAAATTCCACTCTGCTCCTGAGTCCACACAAAGCTCGATTGTAAGTGTGGAAGACTCTACCGTGACTGTCCCTTTAAATGTCATCTTGGAGGAAAATGCCGCTGTCTCCAGTGAACCTCCTCCCAGGGTCACTAAACACGATCGCTTCCTCGATCGCTGTGGACATCTGTTAGCATAGTGTCCTGTCTGCTGACAAAGGTTACAGACTAGTGTTGAGCGATACGATACTGCAAGTATCGGGTATCGGCCGATATTAACTCTATCGGCCTTTCGATACTTTGTTTCGATATTTTCCATATATCGTATACCGGAATCGAAGTTCCCATAATTCTTTGAGAGGCAATGTGATTTTAGTCAGCCAATGAGGAATCCTAAGAAGTGTGGGCACATCCTGTACTGCTGCGGTCATGTTAACTAATGGCATGGCTGTGATTGGATGCTGAAATGATGTCAGAATGCACTATAAAAGGCGTCGCCGCCATTTTAGCGTCACTGTGCTGTGAATTCAGTAAGGGACAGAACGCTGCTGTGCTGACTCTGAGGGACAGTTAGAGATTGCGATTTAGTGTACTGTGCTGTAGGCAGGCTAGCACCAACCGCTGTGTAAAGCTTCCTTTTGCCTGCAGTGTTGTTTTAACAGCTCTGCAAGGTGTGTGGAGTGCAGGTGACGCTGCAGTTTGCTCTGCATGCAATGCTGTCTGTAGGCATCTGCACGTGTCACTCACAGACTCTTTTTTTTTCTTCAGTGTA
The DNA here is from genome assembly GCA_033576555.1 of Oophaga sylvatica. NCBI lineage: Eukaryota > Metazoa > Chordata > Amphibia > Anura > Dendrobatidae > Oophaga > Oophaga sylvatica. Next base: position 6,013 of record JARQOD010006221.1, read on the forward strand.
ATTCTTGCAGCTCCATGCAATTTAACTATTAGTGTGACGCGCTTCCATCCGTATCCAATACATTGGTTGCAAACACTATAGAAGTAGACAAAGGAGTAGCCTTTCACAGATTGTGAACAGTTGTGTTTCAGTGTTCACTTCAGTCTGTGTTTTTTATTTTTTGAGTGCACATCACGCTCCAGTTACTTGTTCAAGCACTGCTGCTTGTACTCTGCTGAGCGTGTCTCAGTGCCTCATCCTTTTCATTTATCTCCAATTGGTTCTGCTCCATTCCATTTAAAGTATAATCTATTAGTGTGACGCGCTTCCATCCGTATACAATACATTGGTTGCAAACACTATAGAAGTAGACAAAGGAGTAGCCTTTCACAGATTGTGAACAGTTGTGTTTCAGTGTTCACTTCAGTCTGTGTTTTTTATTTTTTGAGTGCACATCACGCTCCAGTTACTTGTTCAAGCACTGCTGCTTGTACTCTGCTGACGTGTCTCAGTGCCTCATCCTTTTCATTTATCTCCAATTGGTTCTGCTCCATTCCATTTAAAATATAATCTATTAGTGTGACGCGCTTCCATCCGTATACAATACATTGGTTGCAAACACTATAGAAGTAGACAAAGGAGTAGCCTTTCACAGATTGTGAACAGTTGTGTTTCAGTGTTCACTTCAGTCTGTGTTTTTTATTTTTTGAGTGCACATCACGCTCCAGTTACTTGTTCAAGCACTGCTACTTGTACTCTGCTGAGCGTGTCTCAGTCCCTCATCCTTTTCATTTATCTCCAATTGGTTCTGCTCCATTCCATTTAAAATATAATCTACTAGTGTGACGCGCTTCCATCCGTATACAATACATTGGTTGCAAACACTATAGAAGTAGACAAAGGAGTAGCCTTTCACAGATTGTGAACAGTTGTGTTTCAGTGTTCACTTCAGTCTCTGCGTAATAACCACACTTAGGCCTTATAACTTTTTGACTTTCTTTATCAATCTACCAAGATGAAGAAGTCAGTGAGTAAGGCACGTGGTCGTGGCCGTGGAGTTTCAGCAGGGAGAGGACGTGGGGATTCTGTGGCTGCTGCCGCCCTCAGTGACACAGCATCCACCATTTATCCCCGTGAGCGTTCCTTTATGCGCACTTTGGTAGGAGCTCGGCGTGCCCCCCTGCTGCGGGAAGAACAAATTGAAGCCGTTGTTGGTTGGATGGCAGCCAATGCATCGACTTCAATTCCTTCCACCTCCTCTCAGGAACACAACACTGTTGAGCAACCATCTGTCTGTTCACCGCCTGTCAAATTGCCCAGGCAGTCAGAGAGTTCTGTACAGGAGCCAGCTGAGTCTCTGCTTCTGTTCTCAGAATCTGTTGGCTCGCAAACACGGCACAGGCAAGCAGCATTCTGCAATTTGAAGAAGAGGGAGTATGCAGTGATGCGCAACAGCTGTGTCTCTCTCAATCTGAAGAGGCGGGTGAGCCAGTGCCGATGGACAGCACACCGCAGAACGCATCTTATGATGATGATGAGACTCAGGTGCCAGGTTTTGTGGAGCATGGTGCTGCCCAGACCATCCAACAGCAGCAAGTGTTGGAAGAGGGTAGTGGAGATGATGAAGTCCGAGACCCAACATGGCGTGAGCAACAGGAAGGTGGTGGGAGCAGCTCTGAGGAAGAGATTGTCCCAACGTTACAAAGAGGAGGGAGAGGTAGGCTGCAGTCTCGCTTGCCTGTAGCCTCCAGTTTGGCACCTGTTGGGAGCAGTTCTCTTAGAAATGTCAAAATTGGCGCTCCCATGACTTGCACTGCATGGTCCTTTTTTGACAGACTTGTAGATGATATTTGCTATGTTCAATGCAAGCTGTGTAAGCAAAAAGTTAAAAGAGGTAAAAATATCAAAAATATTTAGACTTGAGAGTCCTCAGTGGTTGATACCTTTTAATGGCTAACTGAAAAGATGGTAACAAATTGCAAGCTTTCGAGACTACTCAGGTCTCTTCATCAGGCATAGACTAATACAACATCTGAAGAATCACATATTTATACACAAAATAGCACAGAAAAAATGCAATAGGTAGGACAAGTGACATGAAGCAGAACTGTCATTATGGCAGAGGGATTAACATAAATATGACTAGTTCATAGATAAGGAGTGAAGGTTTTATTACCCTCTGATTGGGGTCTGGTATTGTGTTGTGATGACACTGAGGACTCTCAAGTCTAAATATTTTTCTATCTACTGGCTAACACGGTACGAAGATACACATCTTTCCTATATCAAAATGGAGGATACCAGAATGTACCGCATCTTTATGGAACTGAAACCACTTCTGAAGAAACGTGCACAAATGGACAGCGACATTTTTTTCTTATCTAAATGCAAAAAGGAGAATCTAATTCCCAAAGGACTCTGGATTACAAACCCAATTCTTCACACCTACAATACCCATTATGCACAAAACCTTTGTCACAGGACTTCTGAAAGACTAAGGAACCATCTTTTGCATGTCTGCTACAGCATAAGGAGTAAAGTCCAAGACAATTGGAAACTCTGAGGAAAACACTTATAGAAAGCACAGAGCAAAAATTACAACAATACTATAACAAACTACGGACCTTTCTGATTCAAAACAAGGAAAAGAAACTACACAGATTGCGCCTCCATTCCGGACTCTATACAAACAGATACAAAACAAAACCAAAACCTGACAACTCTGACAACCACTCCATTCCAGACACAAAAGCATCTAACTGTGTCATCAATCTCTCAGATTACAAACCCAGCAAAGTGGAGCTTGCCGTGCTTTCTAGAGGACTCTCATTTTGTCCTACTAAGGCCCTGGATAAAACCGAACTCTGCAGTGATATGGAACATTTTTTCAGGAGACTGCGCCTGAGGGAATACTTCAATGATACAGAAGATTCAGATAACACTCGGACTGAAGGAAGAGGGATCCCAATAACCAAGAAGAGGTCAGACTGGACACCTCCACCTGGACGTAACCCTCATTTGGATAAATATATAGACTCATTCAGACATTTGATAAAATCCACCATCATAGCCACCAACAAGAGACAAGCCTCCAACATCAGTGCCCAGGAGAGAAAGGCCATACAGTCTCTGAAAACCAACAAAGAAATCATCATTAAACCTGCTGACAAGGGAGGTGCAATAGTCATGATGAACACATCAGACTATATGAAGGAAGCAAACAGACAACTTACGGACACACGCTACTACAGAAAACTGGAGTCGGACCCTACACAGGACTATTACAAGGAACTAAGCAAGTTGGTATCTTGTCTGTCTGACAAATCCATAAGAGCTGATGACCTGATACCAGAAAGTCCAAGAACAGGGACATTCTACATGCTTCCCAAAATCCACAAAGCCGGAAATCCAGGGAGGCCGATTATTTCATGTGTGGACACCCTTACTGAGCAAGTATCTGGATGGGTAGAGGGTGTTCTTAAACCCCTGGTAAAGGATACACCCAGCTACATTCAGGACACAACTGACCTACTGAATAAACTAGCAGCAATAGGTTCTCTACCAGAAGGAACCATCCTGGCCACCATGGATGTGGAATCTTTGTACTCTAATATCCCACACCAGGATGGATTAAATGCCTGCAAAGTCTTCATGGGAAACACCGGGAATGATGCTGATTCTGTGGTGAAACTCACAAAATTCATCCTCACCCACAATTACTTCGAATTTGACAACAAGATCTATCTTCAGGAGACTGGCACAGCTATGGGAAGTAAAATGGCTCCACAGTATGCAAATCTTTTCATGGCCAAGCTTGAAAGCGAATTTTTGTCCTCCTGCCCCATCAGGCCTCGGGCCTACTACCGCTACATTGATGACATTTTAATCATCTGGACGGAGTCTGAACAACAGCTAAAGACGTTCCATGAACAGTTCAATCAATTTCATCCCACCATCAACTTAACACTTAACTACTCCAGCACTGAAATTAACTTTTTAGACACCACCATTAAGCTAAAGAACAATGAAATAGAGACATCCCTGTATCAGAAGCCAATCGACCGTCCAACATATCTTAAATGGGACAGTTTCCATCCTAAACACATAAAAAACTCTATTGTCTACAGCCAAGCCATCAGATACAACCGTATATGTTCCAACCCCATGGATAGAGATGAACACCTTGGTCGCCTCAGAAAGACTTTTTGAACCAGGGCTACCATCCAAGAACAATTGAAAACCAAATTACAAGAGCCACCAGAATATCAAGGAATCACCTGCTACATTACAAAGCTAAAGAAGAAAATAACCGGGTGCCTCTAGTGGTCACCTACAATCCAAGTCTGGAGATGCTAAGGGGAGCTGCACGGAAACTACAACCTTTACTACAAAAAGATGCCCGATTACAATCCATATTTCCAGACCCCCCACTACTATGTTTTAGGCAGCCCCCAAATCTAAGAAGCATCATTGTCAGAAGCTCCCTGTCCTTCCCAACAGCTGCAGGAACCTTTCCTTGCAGACAAAAGAAATGCAAGACCTGTACATCTATAATGACCACGGACAGGATAAAGATCCCCAACTCCCATCAGGACTACAAGATACCAGGTACTTTCAGCTGCATCACATCTAATGTGGTGTACCTAATTATATGTACTAAATGTCCAACTGGGGGTCTGTATGTGGGGGAGACCGGGCAAAAACTGAGAACAAGGATGAATTCTCATCGCCACACGATAAGAGAAAAAAGAATGGATTTACCTGTGGCCAAACACTTTTGTATGCCCGTCATAGCATGACAGATATGGAATTACTTGTATTAAAATCTAACTTCAAATCTGAGAAGGATAGAAAAGTCTGGGAATATAAACTTATGATGACCTTTGACACTCTTAGTGCTGGATGAATATATCCCAGAGTTTTATGTCGTTCTACAACAATTAAGGAATCTGCCTCCCTGACCTTTTAGGGTCATCACAACACAATACCAGACCCCAATCAGAGGGTAATAAAACCTTCACTCCTTATCTATGAACTAGTCATATTTATGTTAATCCCTCTGCCATAATGACAGTTCTGCTTCATGTCACTTGTCCTACCTATTGCATTTATTCTGTGCTATTTTGTGTATAAATATGTGATTCTTCAGATGTTGTATTAGTCTATGCCTGATGAAGAGACCTGAGTAGTCTCGAAAGCTTGCAATTTGTTACCATCTTTTCAGTTAGCCATTAAAAGGTATCAACCACTGAGGACTCTCAAGTCTAAATATTTTTCTATCTACTGGCTAACACGGTACGAAGATACACATCTTTCCTATATCAAAATGGAGGATACCAGAATGTACCGCATCTTTATGGAACTGAAACCACTTCTGAAGAAACGTGCACAAATGGACAGCGACATTTTTTTCTTATCTAAATGCAAAAAGGAGAATCTAATTCCCAAAGGACTCTGGATTACAAACCCAATTCTTCACACCTACAATACCCATTATGCACAAAACCTTTGTCACAGGACTTCTGAAAGACTAAGGAACCATCTTTTGCATGTCTGCTACAGCATAAGGAGTAAAGTCCAAGGACAATTGGAAACTCTGAGGAAAACACTTACAGAAAGCACAGAGCAAAAATTACAACAATACTACAACAAACTACGGACCTTTCTGATTCAAAACAAGGAAAAGAAACTACACAGATTGCGCCTCCATTCCGGACTCTATACAAACAGATACAAAACAAAACCAAAACCTGACAACTCTGACAACCACTCCATTCCAGACACAAAAGCATCTAACTGTGTCATCAATCTCTCAGATTACAAACCCAGCAAAGTGGAGCTTGCCGTGCTTTCTAGAGGACTCTCATTTTGTCCTACTAAGGCCCTGGATAAAACCGAACTCTGCAGTGATATGGAACATTTTTTCAGGAGACTGCGCCTGAGGAATACTTCAATGATACAGAAGATTCAGATAACACTCGGACTGAAGGAAGAGGGATCCCAATAACCAAGAAGAGTCAGACTGGACACCTCCACCTGGACGTAACCCTCATTTGGATAAATATATAGACTCATTCAGACATTTGATAAAATCCACCATCATAGCCACCAACAAGAGACAAGCCTCCAACATCAGTGCCCAGGAGAGAAAGGCCATACAGTCTCTGAAAACCAACAAAGAAATCATCATTAAACCTGCTGACAAGGGAGGTGCAATAGTCATGATGAACACATCAGACTATATGAAGGAAGCAAACAGACAACTTACGACACACGCTACTACAGAAAACTGGAGTCGGACCCTACACAGGACTATTACAAGGAACTAAGCAAGTTGGTATCTTGTCTGTCTGACAAATCCATAAGAGCTGATGACCTGATACCAGAAAGTCCAAGAACAGGGACATTCTACATGCTTCCCAAAATCCACAAAGCCGGAAATCCAGGGAGGCCGATTATTTCATGTGTGGACACCCTTACTGAGCAAGTATCTGGATGGGTAGAGGGTGTTCTTAAACCCCTGGTAAAGGATACACCCAGCTACATTCAGGACACAACTGACCTACTGAATAAACTAGCAGCAATAGGTTCTCTACCAGAAGGAACCATCCTGGCCACCATGGATGTGGAATCTTTGTACTCTAATATCCCACACCAGGATGGATTAAATGCCTGCAAAGTCTTCATGGAAAACACGGGAATGATGCTGATTCTGTGGTGAAACTCACAAAATTCATCCTCACCCACAATTACTTTCGAATTTGACAACAAGATCTATCTTCAGGAGACTAGGCACAGCTATGGGAAGTAAAATGGCTCCACAGTATGCAAATCTTTTCATGGCCAAGCTTGAAAGCGAATTTTTGTCCTCCTGCCCATCAGGCCTCGGGCCTACTACCGCTACATTGATGACATTTTAATCATCTGGACGGAGTCTGAACAACAGCTAAAGACGTTCCATGAACAGTTCAATCAATTTCATCCCACCATCAACTTAACACTTAACTACTCCAGCACTGAAATTAACTTTTTAGACACCACCATTAAGCTAAAGAAACAATGAAATAGAGACATCCCTGTATCAGAAGCCAATCGACCGTCCAACATATCTTAAATGGGACAGTTTCCATCAAAACACATAAAAAACTCTATTGTCTACAGCCAAGCCATCAGATACAACCGTATATGTTCCAACCCCATGGATAGAGATGAACACCTTGGTCGCCTCAGAAAGACTTTTTTGAACCAGGGCTACCATCCAAGAACAATTGAAAACCAAATTACAAGAGCCACCAGAATATCAAGGAATCACCTGCTACATTACAAAGCTAAAGAAGAAAATAACCGGGTGCCTCTAGTGGTCACCTACAATCCAAGTCTGGAGATGCTAAGGGGAGCTGCACGGAAACTACAACCTTTACTACAAAAAGATGCCCGATTACAATCCATATTTCCAGACCCCCCACTACTATGTTTTAGGCAGCCCCCAAATCTAAGAAGCATCATTGTCAGAAGTCCCTGTCCTCCCCAACAGCTGCAGGAACCTTTCCTTGCAGACAAAAGAAATGCAAGACCTGTACATCTTATAATGACCACGGACAGATAAAGATCCCCAACTCCATCAGGACTACAAGATACCAGGTACTTTCAGCTGCATCACATCTAATGTGGTGTACCTAATTATATGTACTAAATGTCCAACTGGGGGTCTGTATGTGGGGGAGACCGGCAAAAACTGAGAACAAGGATGAATTCTCATCGCCACACGATAAGAGAAAAAAGAATGGATTTACCTGTGGCAAAACATTTTTATGCCCGGTCATAGCATGACAGATATGGAAATACTTGTATTAAAATCTAACTTCAAATCTGAGAAGGATAGAAAAGTCTGGAATAAAATTATGATGACCTTTGACACTCTTAGTGCTGGGATGAATATCCCAGAGTTTTATGTCGTTCTACAACAATTAAGGAATTCCTCCCTGACCTTTTAGGGTCATCACAACACATACCAGACCCCAATCAGAGGGTATAAAACCTTCACTCCTTATCTATGAGCTAGTCATATTTATGTTAATCCCTCTGCCATAATGACAGTTCTGCTTCATGTCACTTGTCCTACCTATTGCATTTTTTCTGTGCTATTTTGTGTATAAATATGTGATTCTTCAGATTTGTATTAGTTCATGCCTGATGAAGAGACCTGAGTAGTCTCGAAAGCTTGCAATTTGTTACCATCTTTTCAGTTAGCCATTAAAAGGTATCAACCACTGAGGACTCTCAAGTCTAAATATTTTTCTATCTAATGGCTAACACGGTACGAAAGATACAATTCTTTCCTATGTAAAATATATCAGTAACCTGAATACCACAAATATGTGGAAACATGTACGGACAAAGCACGTAGCTGAGTTACAAAGACACACTGGAGATGTAGGCCAACCTACAGCAGCACCTACATCTTCAGGTCGTGTTCGAGCCTCTACCTCCAGCTCACACACACCTGGTTCGGCTTCCTCACAGGATCTCCATGGAAGAACCTGGTCACTGTTGTCCATAGACAAACTGTTATTCCACCCACAGCAGCAAGTTCACAGTCATCGTCACACTCCCAGAACAAAAAACAGCCATCGGTACCAACAGGCATGGGATAAAAGACGGCCATACTCGGCAAACCATCCACGAGCACAGGCTCTGAATGCTGGCCTTGCAAAACTCCTGTCCCTTGAAATGCTGTCATTCAGGCTGGTGGAGACTGACAGTTTCAGGAACTTTATGGCATTGGCCCTGTAGATTGTGCGCCCTGCGGATAGTGTCCTCTTCCTTCTGTACTTTGTGTGCTTGTATTGCTCACGTTTACTGTACTTGTCTATATTTCCCTTTACACATGTAAGCGCCATGGAATAAATGGCGCTATAAAATGTATATAATAATAATATAATTGGCAGTCCACAATATATGTGCCAAGCGATTTTATTTCAGCAGGCAAGCTGTCCCTGCTCTGCAAAAACATGTCGAGGGAAACATTAAACATGCGCTACTAAACGCCGTCAGTAGCAGGGTCCACCTGACCACCGATGCGTGGACCAGTACCCATGGCCAGGGACGATACCTTTCCCTCACTGCCCATTGGGTCAATGTTGTGGAGCCGGGTACAGATCTTGCCAGTGGCGCTGTACGTGTTCTGCCAACTCCAAGGATTGCAGGAATCCAGTCTGTACACATTGATTCCTCCTCCTACTCCAGTTCCTCAGAATCATCGCTGCACGAGCCGTCACGGTATACCTCCACATGGACCCGTGAACGCTTACCTGTTGCGACCGATATGAGCACAGCCGTGGCCAAACGTCAACAGGCCGTCCTGAAATTAATTTCCATGGGGAATCGAAGCCACACAGCGCAGGAGCTCTGGGATGCCATCAAGCAGGAGAGCGACGTGTGGTTTTTGTCAGCTAATCTCCAGCCAGGCTTGGTAGTGTGTGACAATGGCCGAAATCTGGTGGCAGCTCTGGGCCTTGGCAACCTCACTCACATACCATGTCTGGCACATGTGCTCAACTTGGTCGTGCAGAGTTTTTTGAGGGACTATCCGGATCTTGATGCACTGCTGCACAAGGTCCGCCTAGAGTGCGCTCACTTGCGACGTTCCAGCATCGCCAGATCGCGCATTGCAGCTCTGCAACGCAGATTTCGCCTTCCTGAACATCGCATCATATGTGACGTACCCACCAGGTGGAATTCCACGTTACATATGTTGGAGCGGTTGTGTGAGCAGCAGCCAGCAGTAATGGAGTATCAGCTGTAACAGGCGCAATCAACTCGCAATTTGCGCCGTTCACACTTCACCACTACTGAGTGGGCCTCTATGAAGGACATCTGCGACGTTTTGCGTGCGTTTGATGTCTCAACGCGGATGGCGAGTGCAGATGATGCACTAGTCAGCATGACTGTCCCCCTTATCTGCCTGCTTCAGAAATCACTGAAAGCACTAAAGGAAGAGGTTTTGGAAGAGGTGGAGGATGAGGAGTCACAAATTCAATTACCTTCAGGACAGTCAGCGCAACGTGGTTCCTCACAAAGGGCTGGGCAGGGCTCACTTTGTGAGGAGGATGAGGAGGAGGAGGAGTCAATGGAGGAGGAAGAAATCCCTACAGAGGGAGGTACACAACGCTGTAGTCAGTATGTAGAGCGAGGGTGGGGTGATGCAGAGGAGGCAGAGATGACGCCTTCTACCAGAGGACAGCCTTTGTTGGCCAGTTGGGAGTCTGCAGCACATGGTTGATTTCATGCTTCAGTGCCTGAGAAACGACCGCCGCATCGCCCACATTCTCAGCACGTCAGATTATTGTGTGTACACCCTCCTTGACCCTCGCTACCGGGACAACTTACAAACCCTCATCACACCTGTGAACCGGGACCGTAAAATGCAGGAGTACCAAGACACACTGGTGCAATCCATACTGTTGTACATTCCAGCCGAGAGAGCTGCTGCTGCTGCTGCTACTGCTTTACAAAGCAGCTCTGTGCGTCGAGGCAGTGTAGACACCTCTACAACAAGAGGGAGCAGAAGCAGCGCCTCTGCACAGGGCAAGAACTGTATGTTACAAATGTGGCAAAGTTTTGTGACAGCGCCAGCAAGGTCTACACCATCCGAGACGGCTCCAGTCACCAGGAAGAAACGTTTCCGTAAGATGGTGACAGACTACTTGGCTTTCCCTGTAAGTGTACTCCCAGATGCCTCTTCCCCTTTCAAATTTTGGGTCTCTAAGTTGGATACATGGCCAGAGCTTAGCCAGTATGCATTGGAGGTGCTGGCTTGCCCTGCTGCCAGTGTATTATCTGAGCGCGTCTTTAGTGCTGCAGGTGGTGTAGTAACAGACCGTCGCAGCATGCGACTATCCTCAGAGAATGTAGACCGGCTTACTTTTCTGAAAATGAACAAGGCATGGATCTCACCTGAATTTGCCTGTCCGTTTTCAGATTAAATAACTGTTTGGCAACGTTTTCCATGTCTCCTGTTATGTTCATCTTTCTACCACCTGAACTCTACTCCCTGGGCTACAACACCGCCATTTGTTGCTCGTAAGTAATTGGCAGGGGTACTGACTCCTGGCCAGCCTGGTTACAGCACGACACCTGTTTCCTGGCAGTGTGAACTTCAATTATCCTCCAATAAGTTGTGCTGTCGTGTTGCATTCGGGTTAGCCGACTCTATGGTGCCTGCAGTTTAGGTGATTCCTATGTGTGCTGTGGGATATGTAAATAAAGGCTGTTTCCATTGTGACAATAGGACAAGCACCCACTGTAGGACTGTGTGATTCGGTAACTGCGGACGGCTTGCGTCCTGTCAACTTACATTTTCATGGGTGCGTTCTGCTCCCCGTCCGGGGTCCAGTACCGTCAACTGGTTCTCCCCAGTGCCTTTGGCCTAGGTGCCTCCATCTCTGTATCCGAGTTCCACCAACGTCTGCTGGTCCTTGGTAGTGCTTTGGAGCACAGGTACCTCCTGCTTAGTAACCGTGTCACAGTAACATCAGCTGGTACTCGGTTGTGACATTGCCTCTTTTCCTTCTGCTACCCGTCCGGGGTCCAGTACCGTCAACTGGTTCTCCCCAGTGCCTTTGGCCTAGGTGCCTCCATCTCCGTATCCGAGTTCCACCAACGTCTGCTGGTCCTTGGTAGTGCTTTGGAGCACAGGTACCTCCTGCTTAGTAACCGTGTCACAGTAACGTCAGCTGGTACTCGGTTGTGACATTGCCTCTTTTCCTTCTGCTACCCGTCCGGGGTCCAGTACCGTCAACTGGTTCTCCCCAGTGCCTTTGGCCTAGGTGCCTCCATCTCCGTATCCGAGTTCCACCAACATCTGCTGGTCCTTGGTAGTGCTTTGGAGCACAGGTACCTCCTGCTTAGTAACCGTGTCACAGTAACGTCAGCTGGTACTCGGTTGTGACATTGCCTCTTTTCCTTCTGCTACCCGTCCGGGGTCCAGTACCGTCAACTGGTTCTCCCCAGTGCCTTTGGCCTAGGTGCCTCCATCTCCGTATCCGAGTTCCACCAACGTCTGCTGGTCCTTGGTAGTGCTTTGGAGCACAGGTACCTCCTGCTTAGTAACCGTGTCACAGTAACGTCAGCTGGTACTCGGTTGTGACATTGCCTCTTTTCCTTCTGCTACCCGTCCGGGTTCCAGCACAGTCAGCTGGTCCTCGTTACTTCCATTGTCTCTTGCTCCATCTGATACCCGTCAGGGTTCCAGTAACGTCAGCTGTTTCTCGGAAATTAGACGACCTTAAAGACCACCCAGAAGAAGATGACGACAACAAGGACGACGAGCATGAAGCCAGCCAGCCTGAACACCATCACAAAGAAAAAAAAAAAAGATTACCCAGAAGAAGATCACTAACAGGACAAAGAAGGTTAAGACAAACTACAAGATACAGAACAAGAGACAGAAGAACAATAAGCAGAAGATCAAAAAGCAGAAGAACATGAAGTATAAGACCAAAATGAAGAGCAAAATATATGCTCTAAATTCTAAGCAGAAGAAGACTAAGCAGTGTATGGGGGTGAGTCCGTTCCTCCTCGTGGTGCCCCTGGAAAATGCCTGCTGCTGCAGGCTAAACTGAACACAGACAAATACTGTTGTAATTTAAATCTTTTGTGACAGCAAGAACGGAAGGATGAACAATTCATACTTTTACAGATTACAAGTACAGGAATCTCTGTCACAAATAAGAATATGATGAAGAAGATGAAGAGGAATAAGATGAAGAATTTGAATATGAAGATTAATTAGTTTAATAATAACAATATGAGTAATGTAAACAAAAACATGAATAGCAAGAAGTTTAAGAAGAAGATTAAGAAGGTGAAGATGAAGAATAATTTGATGAGAAAGATGATGCTGCTGCTGAAGATTATGAAGGAGAAAGTGTGACACTGGCAAAAGTTAAAAAGGTGAAGAGCATGGAAGTTGTGAAACATACATATTTGTCAAAATAGAAAAAGGTTAACAACATTGTCAATTTGTTAGTCAATTCAAACGTATTTCAAAAAAAATATATATTAATGCTATTCCAATGCATTGGGTTAAACATGTATGCCTTTATTGTCTCCTCAACCTCCCCCAATACATTCTACATTAGTCTTTGTTGTTTTCCTTCATGTACAATTAACCAACAAGGCAAGAATGGTTTTTTTTAATGTCGATATTTGGTTCCCATAGACTTACATTGGACTTCCGGTATCGGAATCGGATATCGACGATATTTAGTGATATCGGCGATACCATTCCGATCCGATATTTTTAGATATCGAGCAGTATCGCTCAACACTATTACAGACCACATATACTCGGGTGGCCCTAGATTTAGGTCCCGCACGATGAACCTCTGTGGCCTTTTGGGGTTCGGACGCCAGAACGGGAGATTCGAGAGGTTTGGCAAAGGTGGGAGCCAACCGAATCCTCTGCCTACACTGGGCCCGCTCCAACCTCCGCTCGAGAAAACGGAGGTCGATGCGGGTAGATATGGAGATAAGTTTCTCCAGTGTGGCGGGAATCTCCCTGGTAGCCAAAGCGTCTTTATCATGGTCAGCCAGTCCTTTCCAGTAGACTGGAATGAGAACTTTATCCGACCAGTCTAGCTCTGAGGCCAGAGTCTAAAATTGGACGGAAAACTGACTGACCAAAGACGAACCCTGTGCCAATGCCACCAGTTGGAGCGCCGTATCGTGGGTGACCTGAGGTCCTAAGAAGACCTTTTTAAGAGCCTCCAAGAAGCGAGGAGCACTAAGCACCACACGATCGTCGCGCTTCCACAGCGGCGTTGCCCACTCCAACGCTCTGCCCGAGAGTAGAGACAATACAAAACCCACTTGTGCCCGATCCGTGGGGAAACGTGCAGCCAGAAGCTCGAGCTGTATAGAGCACTGACTCACGAATCCCCGACATCTACCGATGATCATGAGGTGAATGCCATCGTAGGGTGTAAGGTGGTACGGGGCAAACTTGTCAGGAAGCGGGAGGTGGGATAATGTAGGGGCAGAGGTGGCAGAGGACAAACTGGCTGCAGCCACACTAGCAACCTGAACAGCGACTGCGGAAACATCCACAGCTGAGGTTGTGCGCTCAAGAGCCGCCAACCTACCCTCCAGCTGCTGGATGTACTGCGATAGATGCTGGTCATCTGCCATTTAACTAGCCAGACCCTGGCGCTAGTATTATGTTATGGGTTGCGGAACGCACCAAATAAATCTAAATAGAAGGTGCTTTCGCAGCCCAGGGTCCACCGTGCAGGCACAACCTGCTGCTAGTAAGATGGCGCAGTAGGTAGTATTAGCGAACTCTGTTATCCCGCAGAGTCGCAGATATGGTCGCAGTAGCACTGTGTGGCGTAGTGGGCAATTTTTGTTACTCCACAGAGCCGCTAAATAAAAGGAAGTGGCGCTATATGGCATTATAAGAGAACTCTGTTGCTCGAAAGAGTCGCAACCTAAACGCTGACTAATAGCGATGTCCGCATGCCGCCACTGGGTTACGTCTAGACTGAGCAGCTTCAACAAAAAGTAGTCAGCAATGCACACAGCAAACTCCTCACTGGAGAAGCCGGTGTACTAGGGGCTCATTTCAGCCAGAGCCCTGAACCCATACGTACATCTCCTCACCGGAGGTGCCGGTATTCAAGGGGCTTATTTCAGCCGGGTCCCTAAACACATGCATAACCACACTGGCGCAAGCACGTAACACATTTGATACTAGAGCACGGCCGTGCGGTTATGCCACCTTTTTATAGCAGCCAAGAGCACGAGACCTTCCAGAAAGGACCAATAGGAAGCTGCTTCAGAACACCAACGGCTTCATGACCTTCCTGGAGGACCAATAGGAGTCGCAGCTGTATCCGAGCATGTGACCCTGATCTCCAATGAAAGATCTTGTCCTGGCATGCTCAGATGGAGAAGCAGAGGACTTAGTCCCAAATCTGCCTGCTCCAACACTGGTTACAACAGAGGATCCAGGAGCGACAGCAGCAAGTCTCTGCACAGTACTACACCGGGCGAGACGCTGGTACCGACGTCTCTGCTGAGCAGGTTCCACTGCGGCCGGAGATGGATGGGAGACCGCAGCGGGACTAGTACGAGATTCCCCTTGTGCAGCAGCGGGAACTCGATCCCTAACAACCAGAATATAAAAAGCAGAAAAAGGGTACTGTAGTACCAGATACCAGGTGTATATAGCATTGTGAAAAATTGTAAATCTCCGTACATATTTCTAGAATCACACCCAGACTCTCTCAGGCTCAGTATGGATTAGACAAGAATATAAAAAGCTGTAAAAGGGTACTGTATCACAAGCGTACAGCTGTATACAGTGTAGGGGTAATTGTAAATCTCCGTATATCAACTGATCATCACTGTCCTATTAAAGGAATAGAAGAATGCAGGATATCTATAAACAGAAAGACAGTGAGGAAACACTTAGCTAACCTAAATGAATTCAAGTCTCCAGGTCCAGATGAATTACACCCCAGAGTACTGAAGGAGATAGCGGAAGAAATTCTTGAACCACTGTCCATAATCTTTGAAAATTCTTGGAGAACAGGAGAAGTCTCAGAAGACTGGAGAAGAGCAAATGTTGTTCCTATCTTCAAAAAGGGGAAGAAGGTGGACCCAGGGAACTACAGGCCGGTGAGTCTGACTTCTATACCAGGAAAGATCTTTGAACAAATTATTAAAGAACATGTATGCAAGTACCTGGATAAGAATGAAGTGATTAAACAGAGTCAGCATGGGTTTGTAACTAATAAGTCATGTCAGACTAACTTAATTTCCTTCTATGACAGAATCACTGACTGGGTGGATCAGGGAAATGCTGTAGATATAGTATATCTTGACTTCAGCAAAGCATTTGACAAAGTATCTCACACAATCCTTATTGAAAAAATGACTAAGTATGGAATGGACAAGGCAACTGTTGGGTGGATTCATAACTGGCTTAGTGATCGGACCCAAAGAGTGGTCGTTAATGGCTGCACATCCAGTTGGAAAAATGTATCAAGTGGGGTACCACAAGGCTCTGTTTTGGGCCCTGTATTGTTCAACATCTTTATCAATGATTTAGATGAAGGAATTGAGGGTAAACTGATCAAATTTGCTGATGACACAAAGCTAGGAGGGGTAGCTAATACTAGAGAAGAGAGAGAGAGGATTCAAAAAGATATAAATAAACTGGAGCAGTGGGCAGCAACTAACAGAATGGATTTTAACCGGGAAAAATGCAAAGTACTACACCTGGGCAATAAAAATGAAAAAAGCATATACAAAATGGGAGGAATAGGGCTAAGTAACAACACATGTGAAAAAGACTTGGGTATACTAATTGATCACAGACTGAACATGAGTCAACAGTGTGATGCAGCAGCAAAAAAGGCAAATGCAATTCTAGGATGTATTAACAGAAGCATACATCACGTGAAGTCATTATTGCCCTCTGTTCCTCTTTGGTCAGACCTCATCTGGAATACTGTGTCCAGTTTTGGGCACCACATTTTAAAAAAGACATCAACAAACTGGAGCAAGTTCAGAGAAGAGCCACCAGAATGGTGACCGGTCTGCAAACCATGTCCTATGAGGAACGGTTGCAGGATTTTGGAATGTTTAGCTTGCAAAAAATAAGACTGAGAGGAGACTTAATAGCTGTCTACAAATATCTCAGAATATAAAAAGCAGAAAAAGGGTACTGTATCACCAGAAACCAGGTGTATATAGTATAGTGAAAAAATTGTAAATCTCCGTATATATTTCCGGAGTCACACACAGATAGTCAGCATGTATTTGTCCGTGATACCAGCCTGTACACGGTACTGTGTGAGTAGCGTATATCTCTATACGGTGTGGGAAAAAATGAACGCTCTGTAACTGTGCAGAAAAAGATAAAAGTATTAGTGCTGTGTATAAAGCAGTCTGCACAGCAGTGTACACAGAGCAATACAGCTAGAAAGCAGCCTATTAACCAGCTCTGCTGCTGCACAAAAGAAAATCCTCCCCAGTCACTGGCAGGCAGCCTAATAACCAGCACTGCTGCACACAACAAAATCCTCCCCTGTCACTGCACACTAACTGTACAGCACAATTGCTATGAGCACAAGCAAGAATCACTTTTCTTTCCTGCCTAACTCTCTCCCTACTGAGAAACAGCGGCAGCAACATCTCTCTACGCTAAAATTGGCAGAAGTAAAATGGCGGTCAGCGGTGAGGGCTTTTATAGCCACTGTGACGCCACACAAAGCAAGTCAATCACTGCAATGCCCCTCTCTAAGATGGTGGTGGACGCTGCCCATGTCATCTTGTTGCCCACAGTGTACATCCTTGCTCATTGGCTGAGAAAAGGCGCCTGCAAGCACTGTGGGAAAACCGACTTTGGCGCTCGGGTCGACGACCGCATGGCCGACTTCACGCTATGGTCGGGTTTCACTCGGCGAATCCCGAATTTGGCGAAAGTCAGCGATTTTTGAATCTGACTGACCTGTTTCGCTCAACTCTAATCATGAATAGTGCACAGCGCAATAGAATTACTTTATCTGTGGAGACAGTGAAAACGGTTCTTTGTGAAGAAAGGGTTGCTGTATCGCAGTAGCGTCGATTCCATCACCGTTATTCTTCTCTATCAAATTGTGATGCCAAGGAGAGATGTAGACATGGTCCTCACTGCCTATCATGATCAGATTGGTCACTTTGGAGTGCAAAAGACAGAAGCCACAGGCCTTAGTTGATTCGATTGGATTGGCATGAGAGGAGACATAGAAAATGTTGCCAGGAATGTCACACGTCTGTGACTAGTAAAACTGTTAAAGCTGATCAGAAAGAAACACTGCATCCGATTGTGAGTTGACGTCCATTAGAAATGGTAGCCATTGATCATCTGAAGGTAGAGCCCAGCCGGGCAGGCCATAGCTACGTCTTAACCAGCATAGATCAGTTTACCAAATTTGTAGTGGCTGTCCCTGTGAAGGATTTAACTGCCCAAACTCCACAGCGGTGGAGCAGGGAGAGGTAAGTATTGCAAGTGCTGGGGCCATGAGCAAGCAGGGGGGGCCCACTCGTGGGCGACGGCACTGGCACAGGGCCCCTCATAGTATGCCCGTGTGTCTGACGGCGAGTGGGCCCATCACACCATCAGAGACACTTTTTTGTACTATGAGGGACCCTGTGCCAGTGCCGTCGCCCCAGAGTGGGACCCCCCACCTGCTCAGGGTACTGGCACTTTCCTGGGTGCGCCAGGAGGTGACCCCAGCCCTGGGGGGGGGAACAACCCAGATAGGGAGGTGGCAAAACTGGCATATGTTGAGGTGTAGGCTGGACATTCAGCAGCTGCAAATGGAGGAATTGGAGAAGTCAGAGGAAGAGGAGGACAAAGCGAGCCATTTTGCTGGCAACCTATGTGTCATCAGGGGAAGGTGGGACAAAATCTTTTGAAACCCATGCATGTTTCATTTTAATAAAGATTAGATCATCAACATTTTGTGTGGACAGCCGGGTCCTTCTTTCTGTCACGATTAATCCAACAGCACTGAAGACTCTTTCTGATAGCACACTACCAGCAGGGCAAGCGAGCTCCTCTAAAGCATATTGTGCCAAGTCAGGTGACTCGCCCCACAATTGTGGATACCAGGGCTATGGGGTACTCGGAACCGAGCCCATGGAAGTCTATGGGAGTTGTCACTGGTAGCGGTGGCTCGGTCCGTGGCCCTGGCGGTCGTGCAATGGGGGATATTTACAGGGGATTGTTAGGATAGGTAGTTCGTGACGCCACCTGCGGTTTCTGGTAAATTGTACCAGCGCTGCTCTAAGGACTTTCACAGGGGGATGTTATGGGGCAGCTTGGTAGTAAGTCTCCCACAGGTGAGACGGGTCCCTGGAAGTCTATGAGGATGATGATGCAGGGTATAGTAAGAATTCAGTCACACACAAGGTAGTTCCTTTTCATACCTTTTACTGATGATGGTTCAAGCAGATCCCGGGAAGCTGGTCGGGGTGGAGAGTGCACTTTCAGGTAGCAGCCGAGCAGGTTAGAGGCCTCCTTAACTTTCCAATATGTAGGTGAGTCAAACTTGCCTGAAGCGAAGTTAACTCTAAACTCTCCAGCTGTCTCAATAGCTGTACTGCCCGGCCAACGTTGTGGTGGAGCCTTCTAATGATGAAACTAAGTCCTTACTTTTGCTGATCAGGCTCAAAGTCCCTGTTCCACCTGACTCCGGTTATGTATTGACGCTTTGGGCTGCACTCTGCGACCTGTAGTCCAGATGCCTCTGGTTTTCTTGTCACTATGCTTGAAACAATAGCAACGCTTCGGTCCCCAGTGACCGGTGATTTAGTGCAGGTAATCCAATACCTAAGGCACTGCTCTGTCTTCTCCACTGTGCCCTTCGCCCTGCTTTCCGCTCTTAACATAAGCACTGCTGCATAGAAGTCGAATCACAGATTCCCTGTTTGGGCTCGCCGAGCAGCTCTCAGTATTCTCCTAGTCCAGGACCTCTGTCGACTGAACTTCACTGTCCTGGGACAGGCGGCTGAAGTCTCTGCTCTGAACTCAGCAGGAAACCAATCTGACTGACTATCTCAGACAGGTAACTATATTGGCATGGTTCAAACACATTTCAAATAATTACATTAATACTTTTCCAAACTTTATACAATTTTTCATATGCAATAAACCCTATCTGGGTCTTGCTAACTAGTCTACTAGGACTACTCCTGATAGCGAATAGGTAATTTACCTTTAGTGATACGTTCTGACCTACGTGGGGTAGCATCAGGTATGGTATTCTCTAACCTTTCTGTTCTGCGTAACGGCAAACTATAATACCGTCTCAATCTTTCTATGGATCTGGCAAGCGTGCTAGTGACTGGACGAGGCGGTACTGCTTCACCAGCTTCACCAAGGGATTCCACTTCTTGTGGCACTGCTTCTTGCGGGTCCGCTTCTTGGGGTTCCTCTGGTTGAGGTTCCTCTGGGACGGGCTCTACGGGCACAATTGGTAGGACCGGTTGTAGAGACTCCTTCTGCGGTTGATAAAACTGCAGCACAGGAATAATTACAGCGTCTCCTAATCTGGGCCAATCTGCAGGTAAATCTCCCAAATCCGTGTGTATGACCGCTTCAGCACTCTCTTCTTGATGAACAACAGGGTTTTCTTCACGGAGCTTTAATGGGCCAGGACACAACTTCAAATGATCTCTAGACACAGTTGCCGTCGTTTTTCCTCCATCCTTGCTGATGGTACAGACCTTGCTGTTATCGAAATTGGAATTTTGCACGACATATGGCTCCTGTTCCCACTGATCATCCAACTTGTGTGTTCTTCTTTTCCTTTTGAGCACCATTTCTCCAGGTATTAAAGGCTTAGCAGGAGCATTTTTGTTATAGTTCATCTCTTGCTTTTCTCTTACTTTGTTGAGACTGTTTTCCACGCAGGCTTGTACTCTCTTGTACTGTTCTTGTCGATTTGTGTCCCAATCTTCAGCGTTGTTATCAGCCTCTGGTTCTACCACACCGAGTTCTAAGTCCATTGGCAGTCTTCCAGGTCTTGCTCTCATAAGGTAGGCTGGAGTGCAGTTGGTGGAACTTACTGGGATGTGGTTGTACAAGTCGACCAGGTCAGGTAACAAATCTGGCCACCGATTTCTTTCTTCCAGTGGTACAGTTTTCAGTAAGTCGATGACAATGTGATTCATTTTTTCACAAAGGCCGTTGGTCTGAGGGTGGTATGGTGTTGTTCTGATCTTTTTACATCCATACAATTGACAGAATTCCTGAAACAGTTCATCTTCACAGGCTGGACCTCGATCAGTCAGTACCTGCTCTGGATATCCGTGTGGTCTGCAGAAACTTGCTTGGAAGGTTCTTGCTGCTGTCTCTGCTGTCAGATCTTTGACAGGGGCGACCACCAGAAACCGGGAATAGTGATCCACCATGGTCAGGGCATAGGTGTATCCTGACCTGCTTGGGGACAACTTGACGTGATCCAGTGCCACGATCTCCAAGGGACGAGTCGTCCGGATAGGCTGCAAGGGTGCCTTCTGGCTACTGTAGTCTTTTCGCCTGAGGCCACAGGGTCCACAGTTCCGGCACCACTTCTCGATGGAGCTGCGCATCCCTACCCAGTAGAACCGGCACCTCAACAGGGTCTCCAGTTTTCTCCAGCCAAAGTGTCCTGCTTGATCGTGGTATGCTTCCAGCACCATTTGGATGTCTGCTCTCGGGACCACTATTTGCCAAACCATCTCATGGGTCCTTGGGTCGACGTATCTCCTGCACAACTTCTCACGGTATATGAACAACCGGCTTCTCTCGTTCCACAGGAGCTTTGCTGGCATGGATGCATCTTTCTCCAAGGAGGAACCTTCCTGTTTTATCAACTCCTTGATACGACTGACCACGGGATCGCTGTCCTGAGTCTCCTTCCAGCTGTGATGAGGTAAAGGGTTCAACATCTCACCACACCGCTTCCTGTAGACTCGTTGCTCTTGGACCATCCCATTTCGGTGGAACGCAGGTAGCTCAATCTCCTCCAGATCGTCTGACTCTTCCTCTGTGTCAGATTCATGCGGCATTCTGGACAAGGCGTCCGCGTTAGCATTTTTACGGCCCGCTCTGTATTTGATGGTAAACTGGTAGTTTGATAACCGAGCCATCCAACGTTGCTCCATGGCTCCCAGCTTGGCTGTTTCAAGGTGCGTCAATGGGTTGTTGTCTGTGTACGCAGTGAACTTGTTGGAGGCAAGATAATGTTTAAATCTTTCGGTAATGGCCCAGACCAGCGCCAGGAACTCCAGTTTGAAGCTGCTATAGTTTTCCGGATTCCTCTCAGTTGGCCTGAGTTTTCTGCTGGCATACGCGATGACTTTTTCTTGGCCGTTCTGCTTCTGACTGAGGACAGCTCCTAATCCTTCGTTACTGACATCTGTGTATAGCAGGAATGGTTGGCTGTAATCTGGGTAGGCTAAGATTTCATCACCGGTAAGGATCTCTTTCATCTCTTTGAATGCCTCAGCTTGTTCTTTTCCCCAATTGAATGGAAGTTTTCTGCTCTTAAGAGGTTGTCCTACCAGGAGGTCCTGCAAAGGTGCCGCTTTCTTAGTGTAATCTTTCACGAACCTCCTGTAGTAACCTGTTAATCCCAGGAACTGACGCACCTCCTTTAGATTCTTCGGCTCCGGCCATTTCTGGATGGCTGTGACCTTCTCGGGGTCCGGCGCTACTCCTTCGGAACTGACAATGTGTCCCAAGTACTGTACCTTCCGTTTGAGCAGATGGCATTTAGAGGGCTTTAGTTTCATCCCAAACTTGGACAATGACTCAAATACCTCCACCAGGTGCTTCAGATGATCTTCATATGTCTTAGAGTACACAATTACGTCGTCCAAGTACAGCAGCACAGTTTTGAAGTTGAGATGTCCTAGACAGCTCTCCATCACCCTCTGGAATGTTCCTGGGGCACTGCTGAGACCAAACGGCATCCTGTCGAACTCGCAGAGTCCCATTGGGGTGGTGAAAGCAGTTTTCTCCCGGTCCTCCTCAGCCACAGCCACTTGCCAGTACCCACTAGTAAGGTCGAGGGTAGAAAAGTAGTTAGCCGTTTTCAGAGCAGCTAAGGATTCCTCTATACGTGGTAATGGGTATGCATCTTTATGTGTTATACGATTTACTTGCCTATAGTCTACACACATTCGCATGCTACCATCCTTTTTCTTCACTAGAACCAGAGGTGCTGCCCAGGGGCTACAACTATCCCTTATCACCCCGGCTTTCTTCATGTCATGCAGCATTTCCTTAGCTTTCTGATAGTGGGCTGGAGGTATAGGCCTGTACCGCTCTTTGATGGGAGGATGACTGCCTGTAGGGATATGATGCTGTACTCCCTTAATGGTCCCAAAATCAAGTGGGTGCTTGCTAAATACTTGTGCGTACTCTTGTACCACCCGTAGTACCCCTGTTTCTGGTGGACGGAAGTGGTGTCTGTCCCTATATGAAGCTGCTGACACCAGTCCGCTACCGGGGTTGTCGGATCATTATCCTCCGCTGATTGGCGGGAGGCTAAGGACTCGGTTGTGAGGATAGAATTGTTATCTACGGCATGTAATTTAGCAACTGTAGCATAACGTGGCAAATTTACTTCATCGTCCCCCCAGTTGAGAAGTCGTACTGGTACTCTCCCATTTACTACTTCCACTACCCCTCTAGCAATCATGAGTGTAGGTCTGTGTTCTGAGCGATGGGGTTCTACTACTGCTTGGTAGTTCTGTCCCCTCAGACCTATGGCTGCTCTACACCATATTAACATTTCACTCATTGGGGGTACTACAATGGGGTTCGAGTCTGTGACCCGTACATTACCGATTTCACCATCTGTAAGCTTCGCTTGCTGCTGGCACATCAGGGCCCGGATCTCCCTCTGGATCACTCCCTTCTGCTTTGGCTTGGCAACTTCAGCGAGCTGTTGGAGCAAAAACACAACTTCTCCCAGACAGTTACTGATAATGTTAGTACCTAGTATCACATTTAGACCATTTTCCTCATTTACAGTCCTGACTACTAGGAGTCCCTGATCCTTCAGCTCCACCCTGCCCACTTTTACATTTACGTTTTTGGCTCCAATTACTTCAACAGGGAGACCATTGGTAGCGTACACTGTCAAGTCAGGGCTCGGGGGCTGGAGGCTGTCCATGGACCAAAATTTATTGTAAAGGACGTCAGGTATGATGGTCACCTGAGATCCCGTGTCCAGCAGTGCAGGGATTGCAATCCCGTCCAGAATCATGGACAGGTAGGGCCGTCCACCCACGAACCTGCGGTTCCAGTCTAAGGGGCCTGATGAATCTACTCCTGGGTGTTGGCCCTCTGACCCAGGATCGGCTCGTTTAAAGGACATTGCTGAGCCATATGACCTTTTTGGTTGCAGCGGTAGCAGACGATCTCCCGGCGACGATGGTGTTGCTCCGGAGTCGCTCCTGGGGGTGGCGTGGTCCTCCATTTCCTCCGGTTCATCCAAGGGACATCCTCCGGACAGTCGGCTAGTTGGATCTTCCCTCCTTCCTCTTTCCGCAGTTGCAGGGCCTCCATTACAGTGGCCAAGTTCTTAGTCAGCTGGCGCACTTCTGAGCGCAGACATTCCAACTCACTAGGGGGCGCCACCTGCATTTTAGCTTCCGCCACCTGCGAGAAAAGGTGGGTACTGCCGGCTTAAGAGTGGCTTCACCCGGGTGATACTGATTTGCCACCTCAGGCTTTTCCAGGGGTCGCAGTCCCTTTATTGCCATGTCCTTCAGAGCATCAAAAGTGGCATCTGGATGATCCAAGGACCACCAGTTTACAGTCCTGCCTTCCTCTGGAGACCTCAGTCCCCGCACGAATTGCTCTTTTAACATTTGGCTCTCATCAATGGGACTTGTGGGGTTAGCCTGCTTGAGAGCTCGCAGGGCCCCCTGTAGTCGGCAGGCGTAGTCCCTAATACTGTCACCCGGTCCCTGGAAGCACTGATAAAATGCCATCCGGATATCCGTTTCTGTGTGGTCCTCGAAGATGGCCTGTAGCTTTAAGAGTATCGCAGGTACCGACTCCTGGGCTGCAATGGGCCAAGTCTCTACTTCTCTCTCAGCCGCACCAGCTAACTGTCCTATTACCACAGCAGCTTTTTGCTTTTCAGTCATTGAATACATATCCAAAATACTACATATTTTCCGTTTAAATCCTGGCAGGGTGCCTGGCTCGCCGCTGTATTGAGGGAGCCACTTCGCTCCTGGCATGTATGGGAGCGTTAGGGGCATAAGCGGGACCACCGGACCAGGTGAGGGGCCCGCACCTCCATCCTGCATTACAACGCCAAGCGGTAGGTTATTGGGGCCACCGGCGGGGGCCGCTCCGTCTGCTGGTTGCTGCGACATATTGATGTCCCCTTGGTTAATCTGAGCCTACCTCTTTCACAGGCTGCAGCGTCGCAGGCACAGCGGTGGAGACAGGACCTTTTCGCTGGCGCTCTGATGATGCCGCGGTATCTTGGGATGCAGTTTGCGATGCGGATTGCAATGCAGATTGTGATGCAGTTTGCTATGCGGATTGTGATGCAGATTGCGATGCAGTTTGCGATGCAGATTGCTATGCAGTTCGCGATGTGGCTTGCGATGCAGTTTGGGGTGCAGGTTGGGGGCGTGTCCAAGCAACAGCGCGCTTTTTCAGGTACGCCCCCCTTCTTCACCAGCGCCTGAGGGCGCGAACATGGCGGTAAAATGGCGGAATTTGGCGCCAAACACAGCAAACAGTCTTTTTCATGAAATAAACAGTCATATATAGGCACACAGGACTCACAATTGCAAGTTTCGGATCCTGTTCGTGACGCCAAATTGAATTGACTCGCCCCACAATTGTGGATACCAGGGCTATGGGGTACTCGGAACCGAGCCCATGGAAGTCTATGGGAGTTGTCACTGGTAGCGGTGGCTCGGTCCGTGGCCCTGGCGGTCGTGCAATGGGGATATTTACAGGGGATTATTAGGTAGTTCGTGACGCCACCTGTGGTTTCTGGTAAATTGTACCAGCGCTGCTGTAAGGGTCTTCACAGGGGATGTTATGGGGCAGCTTGGTAGTAAGTCTCCCACAGGTGAGACGGGTCCCTGGAAGTCTATGAGGATGATGATGCAGGGTGTAGTAAGAATTCAGTCACACACAATGCAGCTTCTTTTCATACCTTTTACTGATGATGGTTCAAGCAGATCCCGGGAAGCTGGTCGGGGTGGAGAGTGCACTTTCAGGTAGCAGCCGAGCAGGTTAGAGGCCTCCTTAACTTTCCAATATGTAGGTGAGTCAAACTTGCCTGAAGCGAAGTTAACTCTAAACTCTCCAGCTGTCTCAATAGCTGTACTGCCCGGCCAACGTTGTGGTGGAGCCTTCTAATGATGAAACTAAGTCCTTACTTTTGCTTGGCCTAGCTCAAAGTCCCTGTTCCACCTGACTCCGGTTACGTATTGACGCTTTGGGCTGCACTCTGCGACCTGTAGTCCAGATGCCTCTGGTTTTCTTGTCACTATGCTTGAAACAATAGCAACGCTTCGGTCCCCAGTGACCGGTGATTTAGTGCAGGTAATCCAATACCTAAGGCACTGCTCTGTCTTCTCCACTGTGCCCTTCGCCCTGCTTTCCGCTCTTAACATAAGCACTGCTGCATAGAAGTCGAATCACAGATTCCTGTTTGGGCTCGCCGAGCAGCTCTCAGTATTCTCCTAGTCCAGGACCTCTGTCGACTGAACTTCACTGTCCTGGGACAGGCGGCTGAAGTCTCTGCTCTGAACTCAGCAGGAAACCAATCTGACTGACTATCTCAGACAGGTAACTATCCAAGGGATGACTCACTCCTGAGCCTCCCGGAGCTAACTGACTGACTCACTGTCCTAAGACAGGAAGCTGAAACACACACACACTCTCTCTAACTCTATGCTGACACCCACCAAACTTATATACCCCTCTGGGTGTGTCTAAATGTGAGTGACATGAGTGAATGCATATCAAGCTTTGGCTGTTACCTTCCAGTGCACTTTCCTGGATTTTCATGTGTGCCTGCGTAGCTGGGCTACACACAGGCCAGGTGTCCAGTTTACAGGCCCAGTAGTTAAAGGGGAATGACAGGTGAGGGAGAACATCGATAGGGGAGAAGTAATTTGTAACCATTGTTGACAGCTGCTGTCTCCTGTCTGTTGCTATAGATTTCTGATTACCAGGTGTGTGAGCTGTCCTGGAGAAATCAGACCACAACATGGTCATGAAACCCTTGTCTCCAACCCCACTTCAGCTGTGTGCACCACGAACACCTCTTCCATTTGTCCCAGTACGGTATGTGGTAAAACCTGCACCGCTGCTGTTTGCTGGGAATGCCTCTAACAAATTGTTTACCAGAGTTGCTTGTTTGTTGGCCAATATTAGCTCGAGGTTTTCCTGTGGCATGATGTTCTGTAATTTTCCTTTATAGCATGGATCAAGGATGCTGGCCAACCAGTAGTCGTCATCCTTCATCATTTTTGCAATGTGGGGGTCCCTTTTTAGGATCCGCAAAGCATAATCACACATGTGGGCCAATGTTCCAGGTGTCAGTGATGTACTGCCAGCCGTGGGTGGAGGAGCACTTTCTGCCAAATCCACATCCCTCCAGTCATGCACAAACCCTGGACCTGAAGCATCCTCCTCCCCAAAATAATCATCCCCCTCATCCTCCTCCTCATCTTCCTCTTCGTCCTCCACTTCGTCCAGGACAGTTCCCTGAGCAGACAATGGCTGAATGTCATCAAAGCTTCCCTCTTCCTCCTCTTCCTCCTCCGCTGCAGACGCCTGATCCTTAATGTGCCTCAAAGTTTGCATGAGCAGACGCAATAGTGGGATGCTCATGCTTATGATGGCGTCGTCATTTCTTACCAGCCGTGTGCATTCCTCAAAACACTGAAGGACTTTACAGAGGTCTTTCAGCTTTGACCACTGCACACCCGACAACTCCGTGTCTGCTCTCAAACTACCTGCCCGTGTATCCTCCCTTAAATGAATTACAGCCTGCCTCGTTTCGCACAGTCTCTCAACCATGTGCATTGTGGAGTTCCACCTTGTTGCAACGTCTATGATTAGGCAGTGCTTGCAGAGGTTGAGCGATCGCTGCAGCCTCTGCATGCGTCTGGAGTCTACGGGCGAGCGACGTGTGTGCGAGCACAGTCTTCGCACTTTATGGAGCAGGGCTGTTAACTCAGGATAATTATTTAAGAAGCACTTGTCACGACGTATAACAGATATATTCTATGATAGTAACATATATCTAATGTGACAACATTCTATATTTCATATAATAGAAAATATCAACATGTATACATAGTATCTGCCAGCAATGTCTTACCTGACATAATATCCTATGTATTGTGGGTCTATACTGTGTACGTGTCACGCTGTCTCAGGATAGAGGTGGACCGGGGTCTATGCTGACCCTGAACTGGGGTCCTGACTAGTCCCTCTACCTGGAGGTACTGTTAATGGTACAGAGGTCCAGGCCGCCAGCGTAACCCTGTCTCCTGTAGATCCCTAACCTAATAGTTTTATGAGACAAATTGCCTATATAACCAATATTATACCATTATAATATTACCTCATTATATCCAGTGGGGGTGGCGATTTTTATTGGTATTACTAGCACTTCTCTAAAACATTTGCGCATAGCAAAGGGAGAGGTGTTAACTGGGCATGCATTGTGCTTAGATATTTAGGCATATATACCTTATTGATTTTTCTGTAGCTCCCCTCGTTGTTTTTCTTGCCTTTTCATCTCTCTCCTCCAGTTGGATGAGCCATCCATGTTACTTAATATTGGTTATATAGGCAATTTGTCTCATAAAACTATTATTCTCATAAACAATTTTTTCTGTGCCCACTAATCTCATTGTGGGTATGGTTTGGCTGGGATCTGGATATATGTGGGGTCCTATATACTGTGATTTGCAATGCATTTGATGTAATTTCTGCTGCCACCTGTGTTATATGTCCTTTATGACTTTTATGTACAGATACACATTGTTATTGAATAAAAGATTTTGTATTTTCAGTAACCTATACGCTCCTTTTTTCTCCTGGTTTATATATATAAAAGCAGCACGAAAACAATTAACAAAGAAGGACCATATGTCCAATAAAAATATATATTTTATTAAATTAGATCACATATAGAATTTGGAGTTTAAAAAAAAAAATATATATATATATATATATATATATATATATACAGTATATATACTAGTGATGAACCCGTTCTACGCCCGGGTGGCAAGCATTTTTATAGGTACATGGTCTCCCATTCTGGTATGTGCTTCCCCCCTCCTATTCTGGTATGCATGGCACCCCTCATCCCTATCCTGGTATGTATGGTCCCCTCACCCCCACCCAAATCTACTATGCATGGCACCCCATTCCTCATCCTGGTATGCAAGGTCACCTCCTGCCCAATCCTGGAATGCATGGTCCCCTCACCCCCCAATTCTGGTATGAATGGTCCCGTCACCCCAATTTTGGTATGAATAGTCCCCTCACCCCCCAATCCTGGTATGAATGGTCCCCTCACCCCCCAATCCTGGTATGAATGGTCCCCTCATCGCCCAATTCTGATGTGCATGGTCCCCTCACCCCCCAATCCTGATGTGCATGATCCCCTCACCCCCCAATCCTGATGTGCATGGTCCCCTCACCCCCCAACCCTGATGTGCATGGTCCTTTCACCCCCAACCCTGATGTGCATGGTCCGCTCACCCCCAATCCTGATGTGCATGGTCCGCTCATCCCCAATCCTGATGTGCGTGGCCCCCTTACCTCCCCAATCCTGATATGCATGGTCCCCTCACCCCCAATCCTGATGTGCATGGTCCCCTCATCCCCAATCCTGATGTGCATGGCCCCCTCACCCCCCCAATCCTGGTATGCATGGTCCCCTCACCCCCCCAACCCTGATGTGCATTGTCCGCTCACCCCCCAATCCTGATGTGCATGGTCCCCTCACCCCTCAACCCTGATGTGCATGGTCCCCACACCCCCCAATCCAGATGTGCATGGTCCCCTCACCCCCCCAACCCTGATGTGCATGGTCCGCTCAACCCCCAATCCTGATGTGCATGGTCCCCTCACCCCCAACCCTGATGTGCATGGTCCCCTCATCCCAATCCTGATGTGCATGGTCCCCTCATCCCCAATCCTGATGTGCATGGTCCCCTCATCCCCAATCCTGATGTGCATGGCCCCCTCACCCCCCCAATCCTGATATGCATGGTCCCCTCACCCCCAATCCTGATGTGCATGGTCCCCTCACCCCCCCAACCCTGATGTGCATGGTCCGCTCAACCCCCAATCCTGATGTGCATGGTCCCCTCACCCCCCAACCCTGATGTGCATGGTCCCCTCATCCCCAATCCTGATGTGCATGGTCCCCTCATCCCCAATCCTGATGTGCATGGTCCCCTCATCCCCAATCCTGATGTTCGTGGCCCCCTTAACCCCCAATCCTGATATGCATGGTCCCCTCACCCCCAATCCTGATGTGCATGGTCCCCTCATCCCCAATCCTGATGTGCATGGCCCCCTCACCCCCACAATCCTGGTATGCATGGTCCCCTCACCCCCCCCAACCCTGATGTGCATGGTCCGCTCACCCCCCAATCCTGATGTGCATGGTCCCCTCACCCCCCAACCCTGATGTGCATGGTCCCCTCACCCCCCAATCCTGATGTGCATGGTCCCCTCACCCCCCAATCCTGATGTGCATGGTCCTCTCACCCCCCCAATCCTGATATGCATGGTCCTCTCAACCCCCAACCCTGATGTGCATGGTCCCCTCACCCCCCCAATCCTGATGTGCATGGTCCCCTCAACCCCCAAACCTGATGTGCATGGTCCCCTCACCCCCCCAATCCTGATGTGCATGGTCCCATCACCCCCCCAATCCTGATGTGCATGGTCCCCTCACCCCCCAATCCTGATGTGCATGGTCCTCTCACCCCCCAATCCTGATGTGCATGGCCCCCTTACCCACCCAATCCTGGTATGCATGGTCCCCTCACCCCCCCAATCCTGATGTGCATGGTCCGCTCACCCCCCAATCCTGATGTGCATGGTCCCCTCACCCCCCAACCCTGATGTGCATGGTCCCCTCACCCCCAATCCTGATGTGCATGGTCCCCTCACCCCCCAATCCTGATGTGCATGGTCCCCTCACCCCCCAATCCTGATGTGCATGGTCCCCTCACCCCCAACCCTGATGTGCATGGTCCCCTCACCCCCCCAACCCTGATGTGCATGGTCCCCTCACCCCCCCAACCCTGATGTGCATGGTCCCCCACCCCCAATCCTGATGTGCATGGTCCCCTCACCCCCCCAATCCTGATGTGCATGGTCCCCTCACCCCCAACCCTGAGGCATGTCCTCACCCCAATCTGAGCATGTCCCTCACCCCACCTGATGTGCATGTCCCTCCCCCACCTGATTCATGTTCCTCACCCCAACTGATGTGCATGCCTCACCCCCAATCTGTTGATGTCCTACCCCCAATCCTGATGTGCATGGTCCTCACCCCACTATGTCATGGTCCCTCACCCCCAACCGATTGCATGGTCCTCACCCACCGATGTCATGTCCCACCCCCTGATGTGCGTCCTCCCCCAACCGATTGCTGTCCCTCACCCACTGTGTGCATGTCCCCCCCCACTGGGCAGTCCTCACCCCCAACCGTGTGATCCTACCCAAACTGATGGCATGTCACCCCCATCGAGTGCATGTCCCTACCAACGTGTATGGTCCCTCACCCCCCAATCCTGATGTGCATGGTCCCCTCACCCCCCAATCCTGATGTGCATGGTCCCTCACCCCCCATCCTGATGTGCATGGTCCCCACCCCCCAATCCTGATGTGCATGGTCCCTCACCCCCCAATCCTGATGTGCATGGTCCCCTCACCCCCCAATCCTGATGTGCATGGTCCCCTCACCCCCCAATCCTGATGTGCATGGTCCCCTCACCCCCCAACTCCTGATGTGCATGGTCCCCTCACCCCCCCAACCCTGATGTGCATGGTCCCCTCACCCCCCCAATCCTGATGTGCATGGTCCCCTCACCCCCCAATCCTGATGTGCATGGTCCCCTCACCCCCAATCCTGATGTGCATGGTCCCCTCACCCCCCAATCCTGATGTGCATGGTCCCCTCACCCCCCAATCCTGATGTGCATGGTCCCCTCACCCCCAATCCTGATGTGCATGGTCCCCTCACCCCCAACCCTGATGTGCATGGTCCCCTCACCCCCCAACCCTGATGTGCATGGTCCCCTCACCCCCCCTCCTGATGTGCAGGTCCCTCCCCCCCAATCCCGATGTGCTGGTCCCCTCACCCCCCAAACTGTGTGCATGGTCCCCACCCCCCCCTCCTGAGGCAAGGTCCCCTCACCCCCCAAACCCGTGTGATTCCCCTACCCCCAAACCTGATGTGCATGGTCCCCTCACCCCCCCAATTTCCCGATGTGCATGGTCCCCTACCCCCCAAACCCGTGTGCATGGTCCCCTCACCCCCAATCCTGATGTGCATGGTCCCCCCCCCCCCAAAACCGATGTTCTGGTCCCCTCACCCCCCCCATCCGTTTCATGGTCCCCTCACCCCCCATTTGATGTGTGGTCCCTCACGCCCCCCCTATCCTGATGTCAGGCCCCCCTCACCGCTTTTTAAATGCACAAACCCCCAAAAAAAAAAAAAACCATTTTTACTCCCCCTTTCATCCCTGTGTCCACGCGTTCCCGTTCGTGGACGGGGGGGGAGGGGCGGCGGGAGTAGCGCATGCCCTTTCCCGCGGCCCGGCTCTTTTTGCTGAAGACCACTGTAAATGTGTCTTCAGAAAAATGGCCCCGGGAGAGCGCTTTTTGCGCATGCGCGACCGACGAAACCCCTGGTTTCCTGCCCGGGAGAAATTTTAATACACGTAAAACCAAAAGTTTGGCACACCTTCCATTCAAGATTTTTCTGTATTTTTTGACTATGAAAATTGAGAAACACATAAGGACAAAACATGAATTTATCACATGTGGAAATTTACATTACACTTTCAAAAAAAGGGGAAACAACTGAAAAAGTCTTATATTCTGGTTCTTCAAGTGCCCTTTTGCTTTTATTACGCTTTGCACGCACAAAGCCCCCCCACACCATCACACCACCTCCCCATGCTTCACGGTGGGAACCCGGCAGTAGAACCATCCCTTCACCTTTTTGCGTGCAAAAAGAAATCAAAGCAAAAGGTGGCACTTTGAAGAACATAGAATATGTTGTGTATAATGCCATAAAATAAATCTAAAAATTAGCAGCAAGACGTAACATACAGGTTACAGGGAACAGCTTAAAACCATAAGCGAAACTACAGTGAAAATGTGTACAAAAAATTTTAAAAAAAAAAACAAACCCAAAAAGTAAAAAAATAAATAAAAATAAATAAAAAAATACATGTGCGTAATTATTAGTGAACCAAGTTAATCATAATCAGTGTAAAACCCCCCAAAAAATGTTTAAAATTAACCTTTATTGAATAAAAAATTTTTTAAAGGGACAAAAACAACCACACACATATTAAAAATGCCCAACTGAAATTATCCCTATAGATATTCCCCCTACTCTTTTCCCTGCCTTGCCGCTGGGGTTGGCACCCACAGATTTGGCCCCCCGCTCAACGAGGCTGACCCGTGTCCTACAATTTGCCCCTTAAAAAGTGGCCCTTACATTGACAAACAAATAAAAAATTCCCCCCCCTAAAATTGCACGGGTGCAAGCCCAAAAATTTACCCCCAAAGTGGGAAAAGAGTCAGTGGGGCATTTTTTGGACCAAAATCCTATTGGTGGGGTAAAGGTTATTTGTGAAGTGGGGAAAGGCCCTTTTATGGGGGGAAAAAAACCCCAAAATTTTGAATCCCAGTTGCATGCTTAACTTTTTTAAACACCATGCACTTGCAAGGGGACAGACTACAAAACCTACGGCTTTAAACGCCACATTGCCAAATATCAATTAGAGATGATCCCTTCCCTTTTGGTTGAAATGCTGTTCAGAGAGCTCATGGCTACGTGCCCCACCTAGACTTACCCGATGTCCATGCACTAAACAATCGGAGGTAAGGTGCACCCACAACGATGCATGGGCCAGTAGGCTACCCAGGGGTGTTACTTGTCCATCACTGCACCTGGGTTAATGGAGCAGGCTCACGGGGACAGGGGCAGTAGGACAGTGTGTACCGGGTAAGGCAACAGTTTGCGTAGGCGACGCCCACCCCTCCTCCAAAGCAAAAGCCCTCGACAACCACAGAGAAAGGCACTCCTCCGCACTGCCAGTGTTGCACACGGGGTTCCCCACTACGATCAGCTAGTGGTGTGCGAGGTTTTTTTTAAAAGATGAGTCTTTGGGCGACAACAGACCACCCGGGGAGGAACGGGCCCAACTACTTGCGCGAGAAATGGTCTTTGGGCGTAACATCTTGAGCCAGGCAAGGTATCATGATAAGGGCCCGTAATTTTTTGGCAGCCAAGTCCTGTCAAAACCAAGCACAAACTTGTGGCTCACACCTTAAACCTGGGGGTGCAGTGTTTTCATAAAAAATTACCCGGAGTTAAGCCCTCTCCATAAGGTGCGAAGACTGTGCTCGCACCCTCGCCCCCTGACCAGTTATAGCGGGCGCAGCAACCTCCCTCCCCAAGCACCACCTAATCTAACGTTGCAACAAGGTGGAACTCCCCCATGCCATGGTTGGAGGCGGTGCGAACAAGGCAGGTTTTGTAATGCATTTGTGGGAGGAACATGGCGGGTAGTTTGGGAGACATGGTTTTGTGGGGTTTTTTTTTGGGGAAAATGACACAGCTGGTAAGCCAGACGGCCATCATAAGCTGAGCTCCCACTTTTGGGCGCCAGCAAACTTTGACGCACATTAAGGATCAGGCTCGCGCGGAGGGGAGGAGGAAGGGGGAGGGGGGAAGCCTTCATGACATCAGGCTTGTCTGCTCAGAGAACTGCCCGGACGAGGTAGAGGAAGAAGAGGAAGGGGGGAGGATGAGGGTGATGATTATTTTTGGGGAGGATGATGCTTCTGGGGCAAGAGAAAAATGTGGGTTGCCCCGGTCAGGTATAGGGTTTTTGGGGTGAAGGAGGGATTGGGTTTGGCGAAATATACTCTACTACCACTGGCATGCATCTTTTCCCCCTGGAACATTTTGGCCCCAATGTGTGTTAGCCTTGCGGATCCTATAAAGGGACCCCGCATTGCCCAAAAATTTAAGGGTGAGATATGGTGGCCCGATCCTTGATCCCCGCTAAAGGCAAAAAAACAGAAAAATTTTTGCCCCACAGGAGAAACCCAAGTAATATTGGCGAACAAAAGCAACCTGGAAAACGTTTGTTAGAGGCTTCCCACACACAGCTGGTGCGGTTTTACCACGAGCCCTACTGGGCAAATGGAAGAGGGGTTCGGGTGCAACACCGAATGGTGTTGGGACAGGGGGTTTTTTGACCATTTTGTGGGTGATTTCTCGAAAGCCTTTAAAGATGGTAATACTGAATCGATTTCAACGACAGGGAACACAAATTTTTAACTTGGTTTTAAAATTACCTCTCCTCCCCATCGTGTTCTCCTCACGTTCTTCCCCCTTTTACTCTGGGCCTGAAACTGGACAACGGCCCGAAATTTGGGACAATATCCTAAGGGGTTTTCATTTTGCGATGCAACAGCGGTCCTGACCCCCAATACACCCGGTCAGGATACTGGGGCTCGCTAAATGGGCGCTAGGGCGCCACACAGGCAGATTCACAGCGACTTAGCACGCAGCAGGGTCGCTACTTACCTTCAGACCGCGATCTGACTCCTCCCCCCGCTTCCCCCCCGTCGTTGTCGCGTAAACAGGAGCCCAGCAGAATGCCCGACAAAATGGAGCGCCCATTCCGCGTAATCAGCACAGACAGGGGGGAGCCGGGGGGGTAAGTATTATAATGCGTACGCTAGCAATACGCTGCGTGTCACCAAAACGGGGCTTTAGGATTTGCTGGCGTATGCTATGTGAAAAGGCCCTTTACAGGAGCTCGCTTCCCCGCTGCTAGTGTGGGGTATCAAAAGAGTCTTCAGTGGCGGGATAAAACCTGATAGGTTGGGCGATATTGCTCAAATTTCTAAAAATAGATCGAATTGTATCGCCGAATCATAAATATCGGCGATACCGATTCGATACCGGAAGCCCAATGTAAGTCTAGGGAAAACAAAATATCGAAACAAAAAAAAAAACCTTTATTCCTTGTAAACACTAAATATACACACATAGAATACTTATATATATAATTACATGTCATTGTGACATAATATATACATATATTTAAGTTTTACACTTCTACTAAAAAATATCCTCTGTTCAATTGCCGGGTAAAGCCGGCCTGTGAAAGACAGAAGCCCCCGAAGAAATACACTTGGGTACATAGGGTTAACCTTTTTTTTATGTCGTTTGAATCTTTTTTGCACAAACAATTAATCAGTTATGTTGCAAAATTTCACACCTGTAGGGGTTAATTAAAGGTGAAAATTTCGGAAAAAAAAAAAGGGATTTTTTTTGCTCGATTTTACCCCTTTAATTACCCCTACAGGTGTGAATTTTGCACACTTACATCATAAAATTGTTTGTGCAAATAATATCAAACAATGAAAAACATGGTTAATTATGTAAACCAATGTCATTTCATGTGGGTTTCTGCATTTTTCACAAAACCCTCAATTAAATTTAGGGGCTTTTTATACATTGAAGTGTATGAATATAAATTTTTAAATATATATTAATGTTCACAAATTTAATGACTTAAAATTTTTTAATTAGAGGGAAAAAATTGCAAAAAAAAATGGGTGGGCTCCCGCCCTTTTTTCGAACCAGCAGACAAAGCCAGTGGTGGGGGCAGATAATAATGCCCAGAGGGGGGCCATTATTTTTGGCCCCCCCCGGCTACTAACATCTGCCCCCGACACCCCCGAAAGGGCAAACCCAATTAATTTGCCCTTTTTGGGCACTTTGCCCGCTTTTCCCCATTCCCCTGTAGCGGGGGCGAAGGGGTTTAATAAGGGGTTAAAATTACCTTGCAATTAAAAGGCACTTAAGCAGGTTAATATTTGAGGCTGTCAATTAGACAACATCAATTATTAATCCTTTGTATGAAAAAAAAATAAAAACACACACACTTTAATAAAAAAAGAATTTTAATGAAAAAATCACACAGTTTTTGACCAATTTTTTTTCCTGCTAAAACCTTTCCCCGAAATAAAAAAAAAAAAAAAAAAAGAAAATTTTATTTTACCAACCCGAGCACAGTCAGCCCCAGGTGAAATCCTTCAAAAGGGTTAATGTTTATGCAGGGCCCGCAGCTAATGCTGCAGCCTCCATAAACCCCCCCAAAATGAATGAGTTTCTCCGGGCTGACAGAGGGAAGGGAAAGTTTTAATTGATTGCTTTCCACTTTACTTCGGTCAGGGGGGCCCAAAATCAGTGGACGTCAGGGGGGAATGGTTAACAAAAATGGGGTTCCCTTTAAAAAAAAAAATGGCTTTGGGGGTCCCCCTATTTTTGTTAACCACCAGTGAAGCGACCCCTGAGGGCCGGGTTTTCAGGCGTTTAAAGGGGCCCAAAATCCATGGGCCTTGCCGCCTAAAACAGGCCCAGCGTCCATATCTTGGGTTTTAAAAAAAATAGGGATCCCCTCCCAAAAAAAATTTGGGTGGGGGCCCCCCATTTTTGTTAACCCCCCAAGAAAGCGACCGCTGAGGTGGGTTTTTTAGGGTGGAAGGATCCAAAATCCCCTGGGCCTTGCAAACCGATAAAAACCCGGCCCCAGCCTGCTAGCTTGGGTGGTTTTCAAAAATAGGGGATCCCCCCCCAAAAAAAAAAAGGGTAGGGGTCCCCCCAAATTTTTGTTAACCCCAAGTAAAAGCAGACTGCTGCGGCCGGTATTAAAAAACGTCAAGGCCCCTGGATTTTGGCCCAACAGGGAAATACCCGGTACAGCAGCCCAATTTGGGCATCAAAAATGTTTCCAAAAAATGGACTTACCCCGGTCTTCCCCCTTGCCCCGAGCGGGGGCAAGCGGGGTAATAGGGGTTAAATTTACCCTTTATTGCCGGGGGAAATAAGCCCGGTTAATAATGGAGAGGCGTCAAAAAGACACCCATCCCTTATTATCCCCCAAATTTTTAAAGCATAAAAAAAGACAAAGAAGAAAAAAATCTTTTTAAGAAATAAAGAGACAACAAGTTTTCATTTCTTTTATTTTAAAATTCTTCCTGCAGATCGATTCCTGTAAAAAAAAAAAAAAACAAAACCAAAAAGTTACACCTTCCCAGCAGTCCCAATAACATTGTCCCCCACGACCATCTGAATTGCAAGACATAGAGTGACTCGCGGGAACCC
>JARQOD010006222.1:0-43990 GCA_033576555.1 Oophaga sylvatica
GGGAACCTATGAATCCTCTTTTCAGACTAAAATCTACATCTCTGTGGAGGGGTGATGAACCTGCTGTAATTAAAAGGGACCTGATATACGAGAAGAGCCTTGACGTGGCTATCAGGCTCACATAATTTGGCCATCTTATGCGCTAAGACTTCTCAATTTTTCATATTTCTAAGGTAATGATGTAATTCATTTTTCATATTTTTCATATTTCGTGTTTGCAAGCTATAGCGCTACAGTGTGCTACCTTTTCTTCTTGTATGTATATGAGTTGGTGACTCTAGGTTTAGCACCTGTTCACACTGAATCTAAGTTTGGATGTGCCGGTCAGTTTTTTGATATGTATTCATTTACCTTCTGCCTGAGCACTCCACCTGGTGGTCACAGCCTTTTAATTACAGCAGGTTCATCACCCCTCCACAGAGATGTAGATTTTAGTCTGAAAAGAGGATTCATAGGTTCCCATGCAGACAGACTTTTCTAAAGCGAGGATAGGCATTAGTTAGGGACCTGATATACGAGAAGAGCCTTGACGTGGCTATCAGGCTCACATAATTTGGCCATCTTATGCGCTAAGACTTCTCAATTTTTCATATTTCTAAGGTAATGATGTAATTCATTTTTCATATTTTTCATATTTCGTGTTTGCAAGCTATAGCGCTACAGTGTGCTACCTTTTCTTCTTGTATGTATATGAGTTGGTGACTCTAGGTTTAGCACCTGTTCACACTGAATCTAAGTTTGGATGTGCCGGTCAGTTTTTTGATATGTATTCATTTACCTTCTGCCTGAGCACTCCACCTGGTGGTCACAGGCCTTTTAATTACAGCAGGTTCATCACCCCTCCACAGAGATGTAGATTTTAGTCTGAAAAGAGGATTCATAGGTTCCCATGCAGACAGACTTTTCTAAAGCGAGGATAGGCATTAGTTAGGGACCTGATATACGAGAAGAGCCTTGACGTGGCTATCAGGCTCACATAATTTGGCCATCTTATGCGCTAAGACTTCTCAATTTTTCATATTTCTAAGGTAATGATGTAATTCATTTTTCATATTTTTCATATTTCGTGTTTGCAAGCTATAGCGCTACAGTGTGCTACCTTTTCTTCTTGTATGTATATGAGTTGGTGACTCTAGGTTTAGCACCTGTTCACACTGAATCTAAGTTTGGATGTGCCGGTCAGTTTTTTGATATGTATTCATTTACCTTCTGCCTGAGCACTCCACCTGGTGGTCACAGGCCTTTTAATTACAGCAGGTTCATCACCCCTCCACAGAGATGTAGATTTTAGTCTGAAAAGAGGATTCATAGGTTCCCATGCAGACAGACTTTTCTTTTTTTTTTTTTGTAAATTCTCTGTTTATTTCACAAAGATAGTAGAACATTGTAAAGCAAAAAAGAAACAAACGTTACTTTACATCACGTATCAATCAGAGGTAAAAACAAATTAAAACCAAATGAATTAAACATCATAGAGAACAAGGAAAAAGAAGAAAACAGAGAAGGAAGAAAAATTAGAAAAAGAGCCCAACATACAGTATGGGAGAATAAGTCAAGGGCGACTTGAATACAAATCAGGGGAGATCGGATGAGTGAAGACATAGAAATGGAGAAGCAGTGGGGAGGGGGGGTGGGGAAGGAATGAAGGAAAGGAGGTGAAGGAAAAGGGGGTGACGGGGTACGGTGATTACCACCCAACTATCCAGCTATCCAAGTTGCTCTGAATTCAGAACTAGTCTGAAGCCCTGTAGTCTACCCAAGGAGCCCAAAGTCTCTCAAACGCCGTATAACGTAATTCCAATCTGGCCGTGAGGTCTTCCAATTTGTATATGTCGTCCACTTTTGCAAGCCACATGTCTAGTGTCGGCAGAGCCACCGATCGCCATTGAAGAGGGATCAACCATCTGGCTGCCATCAGAAGGTGAGTGCTAAGTTTCTTTTTATGTGGGGTATAATCAGGGTGTTACACCAAAGCAGTACCAAGTCCCTGGTGAGTGTAAAGTTCGGATCACAGATCCTACGGATAGTATCTTCTACTGTTTTCCAAAAAGGGGCAACCGCAGCACAGTGCCACCAAATATGTGACAAAGTACCTCTGTCAGACCTACACCTCCAGCATAACGCATCAACAGTGAGGCCCCACCTCTGCAACGTCTCCGGTGTTCTGTACCAACGGGTCAACAATTTAAACGAATTTTCTTTTAGCCGTACACAACGTGAGAATCCGTGTGAGCGGTTCAAGATCTGCTGTGTAGTTTCTTCTGAAAAGCAACAGCCCAACTCGCGTTCCCACTCAAGTAAGTAAGAAGGCTTAAACACTTCAGCAGGTGTTATCTGAGATGCGTACATAATAGAGAGAGAACGTCGGGGAAATGAGGCCTCAAGTAGCTGTTGTTCAAACTGGGTGGCACAGCGTGCGGTTGAATGATTTAAATTAAAGGTTGTACAATTTAATTGAAAATGTCTTCGTTGCAAGAAGTTTGGGACAAAAGGTAAGAGGTGTTCCAAGAGGAACGTCTCAGAGGGCTGCGAACCATGTGGCATGAAGAATGATATGGGAACTCGCAGTCGGGACCACAGGTCAAGGGTAATGGCGTCTATATCAGATGACGAATTAGCGAACGGGATAAGGCTGGCCGGCAACAGCGGAGAGGGGAAGGGCGACAGACGTGAGTCTGATCCATTGCGCTTCCATACAGTCATTATCCCCTTCAGCATCGGATTTCGTAGCACCTTAGTCGTATTTCCCAAGGCGGGAACCCAAAAAGCAGCCCTGTCCCTGTTCGACAATAATTCCAGATCTATTATGGCTGAGTCCGAGTTCCCATCATGTCTGCAAATGTCTAACCAGCGCAAGAGCTGTATTGATTCATAATAGGTCTCCAAATCCGTGAGGTTAATACCTCCTGCTCTACGTGGTAGCCTCAAAATTTTATAAGCAATTCTACTTCTACCGCCCCTCCACAAAAAATTCAGAAAGAGGCTCCGTACATTTTTAAAAAAGGACTTTGGCACAAACACAGGAGCAGCCTGGATAATGTACAGCAGTTTGGGCATTATATAAGAGACCAAATATGCCTTCCGGCCAAGCCAAGACATGAAGGGAACTCTTAGTGACTCAAGTCTCTTCCTAATCCCCTCCAGCGCCGGGATATGGTTATTTAGGTAGATCGCAGAAATATCTCTGCTCAACTTTATACCAAGATATATAATACCTCGCGACGGCCATTGGAAGGGAAACATACTGCGCAAAGTAGCAATGTGACGTGAGGGGACCGACACATTTAAGGCCTCAGATTTCTGGTAGTTGATTTTGAAATTCGAGACCTCACCGAACATCTCGAAGATCCTCATCAACTCGGGAAACGCCTGCTGTGGGTCAGAGAGGAACAATAATAGGTCGTCAGCATATGCAGCCATTAGATGGTGTCGCCCCCCAACTGTGAGACCTCGCAACTGACTCCGAGTTCGGATCCATTGCAAAAGAGTTTCCATACAAAGAACAAATAGGGATGGAGACAATGGGCATCCCTGCCTAGTTCCGTTGGCGACCGAGAACGAACGCGAGAAGGCACCGTTCACTTTGACTGAAGCCGTCGGTTGGTTATAGAGCGAGAAAATCGATGTCACAAAGGCCAGCGGCAGACCAAACCTCAGCAACACCAATCTCATGAAAGTCCAATCGATTCTATCAAATGCCTTCTCCGCGTCCGTCCCCAGCAATGCCAACGGAACTCCCCGATTCCTAGCATAATATATTAAACTAAGAACTCGGCACGTGTTACTCTTGCCCTCTCTCC
This sequence comes from Oophaga sylvatica, assembly GCA_033576555.1. NCBI lineage: Eukaryota > Metazoa > Chordata > Amphibia > Anura > Dendrobatidae > Oophaga > Oophaga sylvatica. The sequence goes on from JARQOD010006222.1 coordinate 3,801, forward strand.
CAGGGACAAACCCCGTCTGGTCTGGGTGAATCAAGCGAGGTAGGAGATTCTGCAAGCGGGAAGACAATAATTTTGCCCACAATTTTACGTCTACATTTAGCAAGGAAATTGGTCTATAACTACTGCACAGGGCGGGGTCCTTCCCCTCTTTTGGTATCACAGCTATATGTGCCATCAGGGCCTGCGCCGGAAGCCCTACACCCTGTGCTAGAGACCCGCACCATCGCTCCAATTGCGGTAATAATACCTGGCTAAATTTTTTGTAATAAGATATCGGAAGACCATCAGGACCTGGGCTCTTCCCCGATGGGATAGACCTAAGTACCTGCAAGATCTCCTCCCCGCTGAAGGGTTCATAAGGGCTGCCTGTTCTTCCGAAGAGAGAGATGGCAGTTGCAATGAGTTTAAAAAGGATTCAACCTTTCCCAGATGTGTACGTTGTTGGGATGAGGATCTGTTAGGGTGTAGGCCATATAAGGTTTCATAGTAAGAACAAAACTGTTCTCCTATCAATTTAGAGGTGGACACCCGGGAACCATCCGGTTTGCGGATCGTGGAGATAAATGTGTTTGGCCTGGTGGCTCTCACATAAGCGGACATCAACTTACCACCGCGGTCCCCGTGAGCATACAGTCTCTGTCTCGCGTAGAGGAGGGACCTCGTGAATTTCAAAGACAAATATGTCTTATGTTTGGTCCTGGCTGACAATAGTTCCTCCAATGTACTTTCCGCTTTGGATAACTTATGTGTTTGTTCAAGAGTGTTGATTGTGCGCAGCAGCTCATCAATCTCCTCGTTGCGATGTTTTTTTCTTAAAAGAACCCAGGGATATAAACAAACCACGTACATAAGCCTTATGGGCTTCCCATTGTATCGGGATAGCGACTTCTTCATTGTCATTTAGGGTAAAATATTCTTTAATTTTCCCACTAAAGTCCCGTATAGTTCTTTCGTCATTTAAAAAAGATTCATTAAGTTTCCAAGTGAAAGGACGATTGAGCTCAGTAGGGAGGCGTAGCTTCAAAGTTACAGGAGCATGATCCGATACCGCTATATTACCAATGGAGACCCCCTCCACGCAAGACAGAGAACGCTTAGATAAAAAGACATAGTCCAAACGGTGGTAAGATCTGTGTACCATAGAGTAAAAGGTGTAATCTCTCGCCAAAGGGTGGGCGGCTCTCCAGGTGTCCACCAGGTCCAAGGCCGCCAGGGCCCGCTTAACGGCAGAAAGTTTAGAGTTCCCCACGAGAGGTCTCCTGCTAGAGGAATCCACAAGGGGCACAACGCCAGATTTAGGTCCCCACCCAACACAATCGTACCCTCCGCAAAGGCCCGAACCTTGGGGAGTACTGACAGAATCCAAGGAGTTTGGTTGGTGTTTGGAGCATATAAATTCACAATGGTCAGCGTCATGGGCCTAGTTTACCTTTAACAAAAAGATATCGACCTTCACAGTCCGTCAGATGTGTCTGGGGAATAAAGGGGAGACCTGACCTGAAGGCAATACTAACCCCTCTTGCGGCCTTAGAACCAAAGTGGCTGTGAAACCAAGAGGAATAGCCAAATTTAGTGAGCTTAGGAATATTCGATTCTTTAAAATGGGTTTCCTGTAGAAGGAGAATTGCAGGTTTCTGCTTTTTCAATAGGGCAAAAATTTGTGAGCGCTTTTGTGCGGTATTGAGCCCCTTAACATTAAGGGAGCATACAGTTGTTAGGTCAGGCGTCATAATGTCTTTGCCATCTACAACTTAAATCACCAAGAGGATAGATCAGTAGAACATGAGTAACCGTATCACCGGACCCCGTCAAGGAAGGGAAGGAATAAGGTAGAGTAGAGAGGGGGAAGAAACAAAGAGAGTAAGAGACAGAAAAGGTAGAAGGAGAAAAGATCAATGCGTCCCGTATTGACCCACCAGATTCCCCCCATATGAATACAGATGGGAGGGAGTGGGGGTCGGACACATAAAAACATCCCGTCTGGCGAACACCTTCGGGCCACCAGGAAGGGCCCAACTGCGCCGCCAGTAAGGACCAAGGGGGTATGAGTGCAATTGCCACCCAGGACACGAAGCCCCAGCTGCACCGCCCACCCCTAATAATGCAACATCACCCCAACATGGGCTATCTCTGAGAGGAGGGGCATATAGTGATTAAGCATAGCAATGCACATTCATAACATATAGATACGTAAAAACAACTGTATACCCACAAAATTGCCAGAGTATGATACAAAATCATATACCTCCCCGTTAATCAGTACCAAATGTACGCATTAGCGCTCAGAAGTTCAAAACAGAACATTCCTTTATAGATACTGAAAGAGAACAAGAACATCATCTTCACCATTAGGATACCTCCGTGACTTCCCCCAAATTAAATAACATCTTACGTCAACCAACAATAATTGGGATTGAGAATTAGGTACACAACTGTTAGGTCAGTCAAGATGTAATAAAAGCATCTCATTGGTAATGCCAAACTCCAACAGTCATATGTAGCCACGGAGAGAGTCCAAGGAGGGAACCATAAATATATAACTCACGGTTCCAAAATGTGAAAGCTTGGCAACCACTTCGTCCAGCAGCTCAGTTAACAAGTGAAGAAGGGTCTGGGTTCCTAGTGATGACATCTACGGGAAGTGTACAACGCGGACCATGAGAACAAAAGGACTGGCGAAGTTTCGCTTCCAAAGGGTCCAGTTCACAGTCCAGGTAATCCAGGGACAAATCCGGACAGTAGAAGCAGATGGTGACTGTACATAAGCGACCTCCAGATCCTGACTTCTCAGTCGTTTGTAGGTAAATGGCAAACGTCAGACTACTAAGTGTCTTATAGGTGACAATAGATGACAGAAATCGTTGCACAGACACTGATACTCCGTGTAATCATAAAAAGGGAAGGAGTGCAGTGATATCCGACAAAGAAAGACTGCAGAAGGACCGAGATGCAAATAAAGAGAGCATTAGAATTCACAGACGAGGAAGGAGGAAACCGCAAACTTAAATCAGGCAGTGTCGGAGCAGGGCTCAGTGCGAATACGATCAGGAGCTGCCGCTAACTTACGTTTAGCTTTAGATGACTTGGATTTACCTGCAGCATTCACCCAAATGTCTGAATCTGGAAGCGGCGGCAGATCCTCGTCTAGGGGAATTGGAAGCCATGACGGTACCTCAATTGGAGGTATATCAAGCTTCTCCCAGGCTCCCAGTAAATCATCAGGGGTACGGATTGACACTTTGAGGCTGCCTTTACTGATTAACAAACCAAATGGGAACTGCCACCTGTAGACAAGATTATGAGACCGTAGATGATCTAGGAGTGGTTTGACAATCCGTCTCTTGGCTAAAGTAGCTTGTGATAGGTCCGGATAGAGATCAATAGTATGTTCTCCCAGTTTCGGAGAGCCATTTTTACGAGCCGCCGCCAGCAGCGCCGCTGCATCTACAAAGCGCAGGAGACCGCAAACCACATCACGTGGCGGGTTATCCTCATTAGGCTTGGGGCGGAGGGCCCTATGTACCCTCTGAATTTAATCACAGTACCTTTATCTTTGTCAGTGCCGATCAGCGAGCTGAATATCTTTTGCACCGGAGCTTCTAATTCAGCAGCGGTAACCGTCTCCGGGATGCCTTTGAGTCGGATGTTTGAGCGACGATTACGATTTTCAAGGTCTTCGACCATAGTGATCACCGTATTCATGTGGCGCTGTTGTTCTTGAAATTTAGCCCTCAGAGCTCGGCCAAAACGGACTACCGACGTCTGAGTCTTCTCCAGACAGTCCACTCTGGTCCCTAGTTTCTGAAGTTCTTGCTTAATGTCCTTCAGCTCAGACAAAATAGGAGCATGTGCTTGGTCAAGTAATTTCTTAAAGTTGCGCATTGTCATGCGGCTGGATCCTCTCGTGGAAGCTTGTGTGGAGCTGCCATCATCCGAGGAGTCCCCTGCACGCTCAGAGTCCGTGGCGGGAACCTCCGCCATTAAGTCCAGCGATCGGCCAGAAGCAGAGTTGTGCTTTGTGATGTAAGAATCCATGCCTCTCTGGTTTTTGGTAGTCCTGGAGGGGTTCAAGGTATCTTTAGACTCATCACGAGTTGATTTGCCCATGTTGGGGTGAATAAATTGGCTGAAAAAGCTTTTAGAAGGAGCAGCACGGTGAGGAGCTCAGACCTAAGCTTCCTTCCCCATATGCAGCCAGGCTCCGCCCCCAGACAGACTTTTCTAAAGCGAGGATAGGCATTAGTTAGGGACCTGATATACGAGAAGAGCCTTGACGTGGCTATCAGGCTCACATAATTTGGCCATCTTATGCGCTAAGACTTCTCAATTTTTCATATTTCTAAGGTAATGATGTAATTCATTTTTCATATTTTTCATATTTCGTGTTTGCAAGCTATAGCGCTACAGTGTGCTACCTTTTCTTCTTGTATGTATATGAGTTGGTGACTCTAGGTTTAGCACCTGTTCACACTGAATCTAAGTTTGGATGTGCCAGTCAGTTTTTTGATATGTATTCATTTACCTTCTGCCTGAGCACTCCACCTGGTGGTCACAGGCCTTTTAATTACAGCAGGTTCATCACCCCTCCACAGAGATGTAGATTTTAGTCTGAAAAGAGGATTCATAGGTTCCCATGCAGACAGACTTTTCTAAAGCGAGGATAGGCATTAGTTAGGGACCTGATATACGAGAAGAGCCTTGACGTGGCTATCAGGCTCACATAATTTGGCCATCTTATGCGCTAAGTCTTCTCAATTTTTCATATTTCTAAGGTAATGATGTAATTCATTTTTCATATTTTTCATATTTCGTGTTTGCAAGCTATAGCGCTACAGTGTGCTACCTTTTCTTCTTGTATGTATATGAGTTGGTGACTCTAGGTTTAGCACCTGTTCACACTGAATCTAAGTTTGGATGTGCCGGTCAGTTTTTTGATATGTATTCATTTACCTTCTGCCTGAGCACTCCACCTGGTGGTCACAGGCCTTTTAATTACAGCAGGTTCATCACCCCTCCACAGAGATGTAGATTTTAGTCTGAAAAGAGGATTCATAGGTTCCCATGCAGACAGACTTTTCTAAAGCGAGGATAGGCATTAGTTAGGGACCTGATATACGAGAAGAGCCTTGACGTGGCTATCAGGCTCACATAATTTGGCCATCTTATGCGCTAAGACTTCTCAATTTTCATATTTCTAAGGTAATGATGTAATTCATTTTTCATATTTTTCATATTTCGTGTTTGCAAGCTATAGCGCTACAGTGTGCTACCTTTTCTTCTTGTATGTATATGAGTTGGTGACTCTAGGTTTAGCACCTGTTCACACTGAATCTAAGTTTGGATGTGCCGGTCAGTTTTTTGATATGTATTCATTTACCTTCTGCCTGAGCACTCCACCTGGTGGTCACAGGCCTTTTAATTACAGCAGGTTCATCACCCCTCCACAGAGATGTAGATTTTAGTCTGAAAAGAGGATTCATAGGTTCCCATGCAGACAGACTTTTCTAAAGCGAGGATAGGCATTAGTTAGGGACCTGATATACGAGAAGAGCCTTGACGTGGCTATCAGGCTCACATAATTTGGCCATCTTATGCGCTAAGACTTCTCAATTTTTCATATTTCTAAGGTAATGATGTAATTCATTTTTCATATTTTTCATATTTCGTGTTTGCAAGCTATAGCGCTACAGTGTGCTACCTTTTCTTCTTGTATGTATATGAGTTGGTGACTCTAGGTTTAGCACCTGTTCACACTGAATCTAAGTTTGGATGTGCCGGTCAGTTTTTTGATATGTATTCATTTACCTTCTGCCTGAGCACTCCACCTGGTGGTCACAGGCCTTTTAATTACAGCAGGTTCATCACCCCTCCACAGAGATGTAGATTTTAGTCTGAAAAGAGGATTCATAGGTTCCCATGCAGACAGACTTTTCTAAAGCGAGGATAGGCATTAGTTAGGGACCTGATATACGAGAAGAGCCTTGACGTGGCTATCAGGCTCACATAATTTGGCCATCTTATGCGCTAAGACTTCTCAATTTTTCATATTTCTAAGGTAATGATGTAATTCATTTTTTCATATTTTTCATATTTCGTGTTTGCAAGCTATAGCGCTACAGTGTGCTACCTTTTCTTCTTGTATGTATATGAGTTGGTGACTCTAGGTTTAGCACCTGTTCACACTGAATCTAAGTTTGGATGTGCCGGTCAGTTTTTTTATATGTATTCATTTACCTTCTGCCTGAGCACTCCACCTGGTGGTCACAGGCCTTTTAATTACAGCAGGTTCATCACCCCTCCACAGAGATGTAGATTTTAGTCTGAAAAGAGGATTCATAGGTTCCCATGCAGACAGACTTTTCTAAAGCGAGGATAGGCATTAGTTAGGGACCTGATATACGAGAAGAGCCTTGTCGTGGCTATCAGGCTCACATAATTTGGCCATCTTATGCGCTAAGACTTCTCAATTTTTCATATTTCTAAGGTAATGATGTAATTCATTTTTCATATTTTTCATATTTCGTGTTTGCAAGCTATAGCGCTACAGTGTGCTACCTTTTCTTCTTGTATGTATATGAGTTGGTGACTCTAGGTTTAGCACCTGTTCACACTGAATCTAAGTTTGGATGTGCCGGTCAGTTTTTTGATATGTATTCATTTACCTTCTGCCTGAGCACTCCACCTGGTGGTCACAGGCCTTTTAATTACAGCAGGTTCATCACCCCTCCACAGAGATGTAGATTTTAGTCTGAAAAGAGGATTCATAGGTTCCCATGCAGACAGACTTTTCTAAAGCGAGGATAGGCATTAGTTAGGGACCTGATATACGAGAAGAGCCTTGACGTGGCTATCAGGCTCACATAATTTGGCCATCTTATGCGCTAAGACTTCTCAATTTTTCATATTTCTAAGGTAATGATGTAATTCATTTTTAATATTTTTCATATTTCGTGTTTGCAAGCTATAGCGCTACAGTGTGCTACCTTTTCTTCTTCCATCTTGTATGCATGGCTCCGCTCCCCCTTCCCATCCTTGAATGCATGGCCCAGCTCCCCCCCTCCCATCCTTGCATGCATGGCTCCACTGTCCCATCGTGTATGCATGGCTCCGTTCCCCCCCTCCCATCCTTATATGCATGGCCAAGCTCCCCCCTCCAATCCTTGTATGCATTGCTCGGCTCCCCCCCTCCCATCTTGTATGCATGGCTCCCCGTCCCATCTTGTATGCATGGCTGACCCCTCCCATCCTTGTATGCGTGGCTCCGCTCCCCCCTCCCATCCTTGTATGCATGGCTCGGCTCCCCCCTCCCATCTTGTATGGATGGCTCCCCTGTCCCATCTTGTATGCATGGCTGGGCTCTCACGTCCTCCCCCATCATTCTTACCCTCCTCGCACCGTCGCTACACGTCCCTGCATCTCTATCCCGGCGCGTCAGCTTCATCCTGTGCGGAGCGGTCACGTGGTACCGCTCATTAAGGTCATGAATATGCACTCCACGACTATGGGAGTGGAGTCGCGTCCATATTCATGACCTTAATGAGCGGTACCATGTGACCGCACAGCACAGGAAGAAGCTGCCACGCCGGAATAGAGATGTAGGGACGGAGGGTGAGTATCGATGACTTCTGGAAGCCGGTGGCTGCAGCTGTCACTACAGTGCTACAGCCGCCTGCTCCACGTGTGTTGCAGCATTTGCGCCCCGGTGATAATGAACCACAAGGGCAGTGCCTGCCTTGGTGGTTCATTATCACCGGGGCGCGAACCGCCGCCGACCGGCAAAAAAACTCCAACAGCCCGGTCCGCGGACTAGTGGTTGGGGACCCCTGTTCTAGGGAGATGATATATCCCAGAAATTGAGTCCTGGTTTGTTCAAATTTACATTTTTGTAGTTTGATGTTGGTTCTCCTGTAGACATTCCAGGACTAACCGGACATGCCTGCAATGTTCCTCCAAGGAATCTGAAAATATAAGAATGTTATCGAGAACAACAAATTTATCCAAGAAATCTCGAAAAACATAAATAATGAAGCACTGAAAGGTGGCAGAGGCGTTGCTAAGGCTGAAATGCATAGGCAGATATTTAAAATTTTCTGTATGTCGCCTCTCCTTCTCTACTGCAGAGTGAGCTTTTTGGATTACATCAGTTTGCATGGGTTCAGGCACACTTTCCATTTCCTGTTGGGTTTTTAATGCTAATTGAGGAAAGGAGTAGTTAGGGTTGTTTCCAAATACTTGTAGTCTTTCCTTTCTTCCTTCAGTGAGTCTCTGAACAATTCGGAGGCACAATTGTACAAAGTCCTCTAAATTATCAGGGGTCTCGACCCTTGCAAGTTCATCCTTTTATTAGCTCTGATAATACTCATTGAAATTGAATCATTTGGTCAGCTAAATTCCATGTGGTGTCTGCAACCCTGTGGCAGAATTCAGAGGTATATTCACTACAGTGCGCCGCCCTTGACACAGGTTATGCAAATTGGTTTCAGCTGTAGCACAACAATTTGGGTCATCGGACACTTGATCCATAGCTGTGATGAAAGAAACGAAGTCGTTAAGGAGGTTAGAATTCTTTTCGACATAAGGTGAAGCCCATGCAAGAGCCTCATCAGTCAGTAGATTAATGATGAACAGAACCTTCTTCCCATCACTGGTAAATGGTAAAGGTTGCATCTGAAAATAAATAAGGCAATGTTTTAGGAATCCATGGTAATGAATGATAACTATGACAAATCATGAGAAATTTAAAGAATTGGAGCACTCACCCAGATCCTTCTTGATGTGCAATTTTTTTGCATGGTGAAACGTGACATAAAACCATATTAAAGTGCGGAGTGCATGTAGCAGGGGAGCTACGAAGATGAGAGAGCCTGACAGACTACACACATTTTGCGCTTGTTTAGCACTTCTATGGGTCCATACTTAGTTTGATGTCATGCTTCACCATGGAATAAAATTGCGCATCAAGAAAGATCTGGGTGAGTGCTCCAATTCTTTCAATTTCTTATGATTTACCTTGATGTCACCTATGTGAGTGCACCACCCCACAGAGATTCTAAGGAGGCATACTGAGGTGTGAACCATTGAACATTGATTCCAGCAACTGGTGCCTAATTCTCTTTTTACAAATACGTAATAATAACGATCCCCACTGAACTTTGCGGGCAGTGGAATGCGTGCGTTTGATTCCGTGCCAGAGTTGCGCAAATCCAGACGTTGCCTTTGTAAGTCAATAATTTCTTTTTGCTGACCCAACACTTGTGTGAATATATAACCCTTAAAACATACAGTACAGACCAAAAGTTTGGACACACCTTTTCATTCAAAGATTTTTCTGTATTTTCATGACTATGAAAATTGTACATTCACACTGAAGGCTTCAAAACTATGAATTAACACATGTGGAATTTTATACTTAACAAAAAAGTGTGAAACAACTGAAAATATGTCTTATATTCTAGGTTCTTCAAAGTAGCCACCTTTTGCTTTGATTACTGCTTTGCACACTCTTGGCATTCTTTTAATGAGCTTCAAGAGGTAGTCACAGGGAATGGTCTTCCAACAGTCTTGAAGAAGTTCCCAGAGATGCTTAGCACTTGTTGGACCTTTTGCCTTCACTCTGCGGTCCAGTTCACCCCAAACCATCTCGATTGGGTTCAGGTCTGGTGACTGTGGAGGCCAGGTCATCTGGCGTAGCACCCCATCACTCTCCTTCTTGGTCAAATAACCATTACACAGCCTGGAGGTGTGTTTGGGGTCATTGTCCTGTTGATAAACTGTACATTTATTAGAAAATCTAAAATAACACCTAAGGAAACCTTCAGTGCACAAAAATAGTGATGGACATACATATAATTTCAATATATATTTAAATTATGACTGTTTTGATAGACCGTGTCTTGAAACAGTCACAAGCACTTCAATAGAGAGCCACTATCTTTGTCTCCTCCTATAGGTACCAAAGTATAAGGGTATAAATTGAAAAATAGCAGGAAGAGACAAGTGGACTAAATTAGCTCTATAGGAGAGATCCCAGGTAATACCAAACATAGCCTAGGATGCTCTACATGTCCACTATAAGCGGAGGTTGGTACCCTATATTTGATATTTGGTGTCCCCGCTCCATGGTGGCTGACCCTTTTCATTTCTTGGTCTGAAATCTTGTGGGGAGCACCTGGATGTGCCAGGTTTGTGGTGAAATTATGTTCTTTCTACTTCCAAATTATGGCCCCAACTGTGCTGACTGGAACCTTCAGTAGCTTAGACATTCTACAGTAACCAATGCCATCAGTATGTTTTGTAATAATAAGGTTGCAATGGTCTTGAGACAGCTCACTGGTTTTACCCATCATGAGCTGTTTATTGTGTGACACCTTGGTAACAAAACACCTTTTTATAGGCCATTAGATGAACCAGCTGATATGATTTGTCACCAAATGGCAGAATTGCTTTCTAATTACTGATAGATTTCAGCTGGTGTATTGACTTTCCATGTCTTTTTGCACCTTTTTTTCTTCTTGTGTTCAATACTTTTTCTCTGCATCATTTCTCACTATTACACATAACTTAATTTATGAACAGCTATTGTTTAATTTCTTTACATGTGTGGATTGGATGTGTTATTACAACATCTGGTGATAATTTCATGTCAATAGCACCTTTAGAAATATATTTACTTAGAAAATTGGTGATGTGTTCAATATTTATTTCACCCGCTTTATAATGGCTATCTTTTGCGGCTGTTAAAGGGTGTCCTAAATTGTTTGACCTTTCTCTTTGACAGCTATATGCACTGAAAGGATGTAGAGAGAAGCTTTCTTCATAAGACGACCACTTTAATACTCTATAGTTCCCTTGACTTGGTGACTGTGAGTTACTACCATGTCACTTATCCAAAAACACATCCAGAAATCTATCAATTTTGTCCAAATCCTCAGCTTTTTCCGGCTTGTTCAGAAATAACGAGACATCCTTTTTCAAGTTTTCAGTTTTGTGTTATCCGTCTAAAAGTTTGAGAAAGTCAGCTTACAAATCAATTTATTTTGTTCTAGCAAGCGGCTGTATTGGAAACAAATTATGACTGGAGGGCCCGCTTTGATACGTTACTTAAAGAGTACTTTTTCTAGGTCTGAGCTTGTCTTTTTTTTTTGCCCGACAATCAATTTTTAGTTTGTCTTAAAGGGATTATATGATTAGATCAGTATTATAACTATTCATTTACTAAGTTACTAAATTCAAAAGTAATTCTTTTTTCTATTGTGCTTCGGGGAAATATTTTTTTCCTAATCTCTGTTAATAACATGCTAAGAAGAGGCTGCAAACAATTTCATTTACAAGTAATGTATCATTATTGGATGCCCAAGAAACGAGGTCGACATCAAGAGAGAAGCAAGTATTATCTCAGAGACTGTCTTAGCCATGTTGTTGGAGAAAGGAAGGGGTTAATGTTTTCTGACCTGCTAAAGGTGTGATGGCACACAATGAAAAAAAGATCTTTTGAGGGGGTCTCACTTAGCTGGGTGGGCACAGATAGTGTCTTTTACTTATTATGTCTCTATGAATTCTGCCATTTGCTTTTTTCGTATGGAATCTCTATATTCATGAAGGGTATAAAATAAATGAACACTCCTACAAACGATGGAGATTGTTGGATATCACAAACTGAGCATTTCTTATTCTCAACAGCCATAAGTTGAAGCCCAGAAACGTCTTCTAATTTGACACAATAGATTCTCCAACGTGTGGTGGCCATTTAACAGAATAGTAAAAAGATATATATATTTCTATGTGTATGCCTAATTTCAAGTAAATGTTCACCCTTTAGCCATTTTGTTTTATACACACATTCTTAAAATTAAAATTATGTGCTGTTTAATAGTATTTCTCAAGCTTTAGATCCCCTGCATAGACAAAAGGTTCAATGACAAAATTCTAAAAACCTTAAAAATCTTACTGCAAACTATCTATTGAATTCAGTATTAAAGGGAATCTGTTAGCAGGTTTTTGCTATGAAAACTAAGAGCAGCATGAAGTAGGGACAGAGACCCTGATTTCAGGAATGTGTCGGAGAAATCAGTCTTTTTATCAGCAGGAGATTATCACTGCAGGACTAGGTATCTTGTGCCTCCCAGTCCTCCTGCTGTGTATAACCACACCCCCGCCATTGGTTGAGCAGCTTTCTGTCAATAAATTGTGTACACATAAAGATAGGAATCAGTGTTGTGGTTGGGATTAGACACAGCTCAGCATTCTGAGCACTGCAAGACTAAAGGCTGGGTCTCACATAGCGATACACCAGCGATCCCGACAACGATCAGGATCGCTGGTGTATCGCTACATGATCGCTGCTGAACTGCCAAACAGGCAGCTCAGGCAGCGATCAGTACAAGCGACACTGCGGGTAACATCGCTTAGTTACCCGCAGTGTACCTTGGATACCAGCGCCCTGATGCAGGGAGCTGGTAACCAAGGTACACAGCGGGTTTCCAGGCGCTGCGCGGTGCCTGGAAACCCGCTGTGTACCTTGGTTACCAGCGGATCGCTGGTCTCCCGCCTGTCACGCGCAGCGATGCGTGCCTGTCAGCGGGAGACCAGCGATCAAAAAAATGTCCTGACATTTCAGCGACGATCAGCGATACCCGGCAGGGGGGCTGATCATCGCTGAATGTCACACACAGCGATATCGCTGGTGAGCTCGCTGCTGCGTCACAAAACTAGTGACTCCGCACCGATCTCGCTAGCGATATCGCTATGTGAGACGGGGGCTTTACAGCATAGAATACGGTGATTATATCAAAAGTTACATTTCACCAGAAGCAGAATTTTGGGCCCTACCATATGCCACTTTTGGATTACATAAGCCTAGATATAAAGCCTAGATATAAATCTCCCTTTAACACTATAAAGTCAGCTCATATGCTCCCCCTAGTGGTAACACTACAATTTCAACAGGTGAAATTTTGCAATATATAAAATCAATTTTGACAGTGTAAATATACTTTAAGCTCTCTGAGGGAAAATTTTACAATCAGCCCATAGAAGTTCATGGAGATAGGGAGGGCCCTGCAGAGTGAGTGAAAGATAGAAAGTTTCACAGAGATACTGCTGCTTCCAGTAAGTGTGTTACCGTATTTTTCGGACCATAAGACGCACTTTTTTCCCCAAAATTTTTGGGGAAAATGGGCATGCGTCTTATGGTCGCAACATACCTAAAATTGCGGTGGCGGCGGTCCCTGTGGCGGCACCAGCCTCCCTGTGGTGCGGTTGTGGTGTCAGGGCAGCAGCGGGGCTCTGTGCTACGTGGGGAGCTCCGCTGGCATTTCGTTCTAGCCGGAAAGCCCCCAGCAACTGCGACGCGGTGGCCTCCTTAAAGATCATGGCCGCCAGGGGCCTCCGGTGGCGGTCCCGATCAGCCTGCGGGCGGTGATGGTGTTGGGGCAGCAGCGGGGCTCTGTGCTGCGTATGGGGCTCCGCCGGCATTTCGTTGTTAGCCCCCAGCAGCTCCGCTGCTGCGACGCCGTGCCGTCCTGAAAGCTGGTCTCTGGAAACATGGCCGCCGCCTGCTGAAATTCAAATCTCGGCAACGAGATCTCTTCCCGAGATCTCGTCTCCCGAGATCTCAGGACAAGATCTCGTTGCCGAGATTGGAATTTCAGCAGGCGGCGGCCATGTTTCCGGAGACCAGCTTTCAGGACGGCACGGCGTCGCAGCAGCGAAGCTGCGGGGGCTTTCCGGCTAACAGCGAAATGCCGGCGGAGCCCCCCATGCAGCACAGAGCCCCGCTGCTGCCCCGACACCACCACCGCCCGCAGGCTGATCGGGACCACCACCGGAGGCCCTGGCAGCCATGATCTATCAGGAGGACACCACGTCGCAGCTGCGGGGGCTTTCCGGCTAGGACGAAATGCCGGCAGAGCCCCCCATGCAGCACAGAGCCCCGCTGCTGCCCCGACACCACCACTGCACCACAGGGAGGCTGCTGCCGCCACCGGGATCACCGCCGGATTTGTGAGTACGGTATATTGCCACCCCACAGAACACAGCCACCCCACAGTGCACAACCACCCCACAGTGCACAACCACCCCACAGAACACAGCCACCCCACAGTGCACAACCACCCCACAGTACACAGCCACCCCACAGTGCACAACCACCCCACAGAGCACAACCACCCCATAGAACGCAGCCACCCCACAGAACACAGCCACCCCACAGAACACAGCCACCGCACCAGCCTTGACCACCGAACGACCCAAGTGACCACTCCTCTACCTGTGCTGATCCCTTCGCTGGTAAGCTGAATTTGGACTGTAAGACGGACCCCCATTTGACACATTATTTTTTTTCCCTATTTTCCTTCTGAAAATTTGGGGTGCGTCTTATGGTCCGCTGCGTCTTATAGTCCGAAAAATACGGTATATCAACCCAGTGATAAATTCACAGCAGTACTAATCTACAATCTGCTGCTAATTCTAGTAAATCTCACACTAGTGCTGGATTCACAGTTATATTGCTTAGCACTTCTGTATAATGTCCTCTAGACTGATGCTGTTTCTAGGAAGTGTTTTAGCTCACCCTAGTGTTGGATTCACAGTTGTATTGCTACAATATGACCTCTATGCTTATGTTGCATCCAGCATTTTATGTCACCCCAGTGCTGGATTCACAGTTACAGTGCTATAGAATGACCTCTATGCTGAATCTGTTTCTAGTAACTGTTTTAGCTCACTCTAGTTTTGGATTCACAGTTATATTGCGGTATTATGTCTTCTATGCTGATGCTGCATTTAGTGTTTTATGTCACCTGTGAGGCAGGGAGGGGGATCATATGCGAGGGTCAATATGTATCCCCAGGATGTGGAAGGAGTCCTATTAAACCCGCTGAAGTGCCTTGTAGTAACAGCAGGATGCTTGTGAGTCACAAGGCAAAATAAAAATAAGCATGGACCTGGTCAAGCTATTTGGCCAAGACATTGTTCAGGAAAACCCATTATGGGATTTTATTTTTAAAACAGACTACAGGAAGGTAGCGGGGTGATCCGTTTCCCCCAGGTTGGGTCTTGCAAGTGGTCCATGGCCACAGATTCCAGTTTAAAAAAACCCTGCAGCAAGGTTTTGTGTGTGTCAGTGTGGAGTTTGCAACTTGCGGAGCAGACGGCTCTGCAGAAGCTCAGCCTGTGTGAGTTAACACAGAGCCAGCAGAGCAAACTCCTGTCATCCTGCAGCGTGATACGGTGGTGCAGTCGTCCTCAGCAATGGGACTCCCACGGACTGTTTTGTTTCCCAGCTGCGATCCGGAGGATACTGTGTGCTGTACACTGTGTGAGAGTGGACATTAAACACGTTTGCTGTGAACTTTTCCTGTGGTCACTATCTGTCATACTGAGCCAACCACGCTGCACTACACACCCCAGTGCTGAAATCACAGTTTCACTGCTCGAATTGCTGTATAATGTCCTCTATGCTGCTGCTTCTAGAACATTTTTTCTTCACCCCAGTGCTGGATTCACAGCTATACTGATCAGGGGAGGGGATCATGATCTATTCTTCTCTATGTAATTGTATGGGGAACATCAGAGAAGCTAGTCTACATCCACTAGATCATAGACAGCTTAACCCCTTTCTGCCATCGGACGTACTATCCCGTCCATGGTACCTGGGCCCGTATGACCATGGACGGGAGAGTATGTCACATGCGATCGGACGCACTCCCAGGGGGAATGCAGACGATCACGGCTGGGTGTCAGCTGATTATCACAGCTGACACCCGACACTATGTGCCAGGAGCGGTCACGGACCACTCCCGGCACATTAACCCCTGGCATACTGCAATCAAACATGATCGCAGTGTACCGGGGGCACAGGGAAGTATCGCGCAGGGAGGGAGCTTCCAAGATGGCCGCGGGGTCCTTCCGGGTCTTGCAGGGAGGCGGCTTCCTCAGTGCCTGCTGAGAGCAGGTGCTGAGAAAGCCTGCAGCACTGCCTGTGAGATTGCCGATCTGACAGTGCTGTGCACAGTGTCAGATCGGCGATCTGACCCTATACAGTGATGTTCCACTCTGGGACAAAGTAAAAAAGTAAAAAAAATAAAAATCACATGTGTAAAAAAAAATTCCTACATAAAAAAAAAAAAATATTCCTCAATAAATTAATTTTTTCATGTAAATAAAAAAAAAACAATAAAAGTACACATATTTGGTATCGCCGCGTCCGTAACCTCCCAAAAATCGTAATAAAAAGCGATCAATAAAGGTCACGTACCCAAAAATGGTACGAATAAAAATGTCTACTCGTCCCGCAAAAAATAAGACCTCACATAACTCTGTGGGCCAAAATATGCAAAAATTATAGCTCTCAAAATGTGGTGATGCAAAAACAATTTTTTGCAATAAAAAGCATCTTTTAGCATGTGACAGCTGCCAAACATAAAAACCCGCTATAAATAATAAAACAAACCCCCCTTTATCACCACCTTAGTTAGGAAAAAATAATAAAATTTAAAAAATGTATTTATTTCCATTTTCCCATTAGTTTTAGGATTGGGGCTAAAGTTACGGTTAGGGTTGGGGCTAAAGTTAGGATTAGGGTTGGGATTAGGGTTAGGGGTGTGTTAGGGTTAGGTTTGTGGTTAGGGTTATGATTAGGGTTGGGATTAGGGTTAGGGGTGTGTTGGGGTTAGGGTTGGAGTTATAATTGGGGGTTTCCACTGTTTAGGCACATCAGGGGCTCTCCAAACGTGACATGGCGTCTGATCTCAATTCCAGCCAATTCTGCGTTGAAAAAGTCAAACGGTGCTCCTTCCCTTCTGAGCTCTGCCATGCGCCCAGTGGTTTACCCCCACATATGGGGTATCAGCGTACTCAGGACAAATTGCACAATAACTCTTTTGGTCTAATTTCTTCTGTTACCCTTGGGAAAATAAAAAATTGGGGACGAAAATATCATTTTTGTGGAAAAAAAATATGATTTTTTTATTTTTATGGCTCTACGTTATAAATTTCTGTGAAGCACTTGGTCGTTCAAAGTTCTCCCACACATCTAGATAAGTTCCTTGGGTGGTTTAGTTTCCAAAATAGGGTCACTTGTGGGAGGTTTCCAATGTTTAGGCACATCAGGGGCTCTCCAAACGCGACATGACGCCTGCAGACCATTCCATCAAAGTCTGCAATCCAAAACATCACTACTTCCATTCCGAGCACCGACGTGTGCCCACACAGTAGTTTTCTCCCACATATGGGGTATCAGCGTACTCAGGACAAACTGGACAACAACTTTTGGGGTCCAATTTCTCCTATTACCCTTGTGAAAATAAAATATTGGGGGCGAAAAAATCATTTTTTTAAAAAAAAATGATTGTTTGTTTTTACGGCTGTACGTTATAAACTTCTGTGAAGCATTTGGGGGTTCAAAGTGATCATCACACATCTAGATAAGTTACTTGAGGGGTCTATTTTCCAAAATGGGGTCACTTGTGGGGGGTTTCCACTGTTTAGGCACATCAGGGGCTCTCCAAACGAGACATGGCAATCAGCCAATTCTGCGTTGAAAACTTCAAACGCGCTCCTTTCCTTCCGAGCTCTGCCATGCACTCAGACAATGGTTTACCCCCCATATGGGGCATCAGCGTACTCAGGACAAATTGAACAATAACTTTTGGGGTCTTGTTACCCTTGGGAAAATAAAATTGGGGTGAAAAGATCATTTTTGTGGAAAAAATATGATTTTTTTTATTTTATGTCTCTACGTTATAAACTTGTGTGAAGCACTTGGGGGTTCAAATTGCTCACCACAGATCTAGACAAGTTTCTTAGGGGGTTTAGTTTCCAAAATAGGGTTACTTGTGGGGGGTTTCCACTGTTTAGGCACAACTGGTGCTCTCCAAATACAACATGGCATCCAATCTCAATTCCAGCCAATTTTGGTTGGAAAAAGTCAAATGGCGCTCCTTCCATTCTGTGCTCTGCCGTGCGCCCAAACAGTGGTTCCCAACCACATATGGGGTATCAGCGTACTCAGGACAAATTGTACAACTTTTGTGGTCCAATTTCTCCTGTTACCCTAAATAAAATAAAAAATTGGTGACTAAAAGATCATTTTTGTGGGAAAAAAATAGGATTTTTTATTTTCATGCCCGGGCATTATAAACATGTGTGAAGCACTTGGGGATACAAAGTGCTCACCACAGATCTACATAAGTTCCTTAAGGGGTCTGGTTTCCAAAATGGGGTCATTTGTGGGGGTTTCCACTGTTTAGATACATCTGGGGCTCTGCAAACGGAACATGACACCCATCAACGTCTGCATTCCAAAACGTTATTACTTCCTTTCCAAGCCCTGCCGTGCGCCCAAACAGTTCCCCCCCCCACATATGGGGTATCAGCGTACTCAGGACAAATTGGACAACAAATTTTTGGGTCCAATTTCCTTGGGAAAAATCAAAAATTGGGCACTAAAAAATCATTTTTGTGGAAAATTGTTTTTTTTTTCACACCCAGGCATTATAAACTTTTGTGAAACACTTGATGGATCAAAGTGCTCACAACAGATCTGGATAAGTTCCATAGGGGGTCTAGTTTCCAAAATAGTGTCACTTGTGGGGGATTTCCACTGTTTAGGTGCATCATGGGCTCTCCAGATGTGACATGGCATCCAATCTCAATTCCAGCCAATTTTGGTTTGAAAAAGTCAAACAGCGCTCCTTCCCTTGCGAGCTCTGCCGTGCGCCCAAACAGTAGTTTTTCCCCACATATGGGGTATTGGCATATTCAGGAGAAATTGCACAACAACTTTATCTGTCCATTTTCTCCTTTTACCCTTGTGAAAAAAAAAAAGTTTGTAAAAGATCATTTTTGTGACTAAAAAGTTAAATGTTAATTTTTTCCTTCCACGTTGCTTCAGCTCCTGTGAAGGGTTAATAAACTTCTTGAATGTGGTTTTGAGTATATTGAGAGGTGCAGTTTTAAAAATGGTGTCACTTTTGGGTATTTTCTGCCAAATAGACCCCTCAAAGTGACTTCAAATGTGAGGTGGTCCCTAAAAAAATGGCTTTGTAAATTTTGTTGTAAAAATGAGAAATCACTGGTCAACTTTTAATCCTTATAATTTCCTAACAAAAAAAAATTTTGGTTCCAAAATTGTGTTGATGTAAAGTAGACATGTGGGAAATGTTATTTATTAACTATTTTGTGTGACATATGTGTAGCCCTGGTACACAATACCAGGAGGATGAGTGGAGAGGTAACAGTTAAGGGCTCTTCATAACATCACGTACACTTCGGACACACCCAGCAGGGGTGTGGAAGGGGGTGATTTAGTCAGTCAGTTTCCTGTCCTTGGACAGAGTAGACGTGTCCAGTCTGAGCCTGTCAGCAGTTCAGAAAGTGGAGGCTAGTACAGGTGGTCTAGTTCACCTCAGCCTAGTCAGAGCTGTGCCCCACTGGAAGACAGACTGAGATATCTATTAAGAGTCGAGCAAATCGAAGGGCAAAGTGGAAGGAATATTTAAAAGTGCTTTTGGATTGGGGAAGTCCTGCACATTGCTACCGGTCACTGGGGACCGAAGGATCACTATAGCTTCAAGCATAGTGGTAAGAAGACCAGAGGCTTACCGGACCTTAGGTCGTGGCAAGCAGCCTGAAGAGTCAGTACGTAACTGGGGTCAGGGGAAGTGAGGACCTTGAGTCAGTGCACGACAAGATAGGAATTCAGCTTTCTCACAGGAAGGCTCCAACCACAAAACTGACCGGGCAGTACAGCTTTGGAATAGCTGGAGTTATAGAGGGAACTACGCTTCAGGCTGGTTGGACTCATCATCATTGGACAGTAAAGGAGGCCCCTAACTTGCTTAACCGTTGCCTCAAAGCTCATCCTCCATCAACCCCATCAGCCTCCCTGGGAACTGCCTTACCATCTTACAAGTAAAGGTATGGAAAGACGCTGACCGTGTGAGACTGAGTTATTTATTTGCATGCCTGCACAACCCTGCTTTAACTACCGTCCTGAGGGAAGAGTCCCACCTGTAGGGGACCCGACATCTAGCTGCCTCACCATCCCCTCAGAGATCTACAGCAGCGCTGGTACAAATTACCAGAGACTACAGGTGGCGTCACGAACTGTATATAAATCTATCCCCTGTAAATATTCCCCCAACATACGCCAGACCGCCAGGGCCACAGACCGAGCCACAGCTACCTGTGACAACCCCATAGACTTCCATGGGCTCGGCTCTGAGTACCCCATTGCCCTGGTAACCCACAATTGTGGTGGCGGGTCGACACAAAACTTTGGCGTCACGAACAGGATACGAAACTTGCAGCATTGCGAGCCCTGTGTGCCTGTGGAGTGTTTTAGTGAAAAAGACTGTTGCTGTTGTTTGGCGCCAAATACCGCCATATTTGCCGCCAGATTCGCGCCCTAAGGCGCTGGAGAAGAAGGTGGGCGTACCTGAAAGAGCGCGCAGAGTCTTGGACATGCCCCCAGCTCTGACTCATCGGCAGGTCCTGCCACAGGAAGTGAACGCTCTGACATCAGAGCGCCTGCGACGAAGGTCCTGTTCCCACTGCGGTGCCTGTGAAATAGCAGCGTCTGAAACCGGTAGGCTCCGTTTAACCAAGGGGGCGCTAAGATGTCACAACAACCGGCTGACAGTGCGGCCCCGGCCGGAGGCCCCAATCCCACACCGCCTGGTATTGTAGCGCCAGATGGGGGTGCAGGTCCAGCACCCAGTCCGGTAGTCCCGATCATGCCACTAACGCTCCCATATATGCCTGGGGCGAAATGGCTTCCCCAGTACAGCGGTGAGCCAGGCACATTAGCAGGCTTCAAGCGGAAGTTATGCAGCATCCTAGAAATGTACTCCATGCCTGAGAGACAAAAAGCTGCTGTGCTAATAGGGCAGCTAACTGGCGCTGCTGAGAGGGAAGTGGAGACTTGGGATACCGTTGATCAGGAGTCGGTACCTGCGATCTTCCTTAAGCTGCATGCCATATTTGAAGACCGCACGGAAACGGATCTCCGGATGGCCTTCTATCACTGTTCACAACAGCCAGGTGACAGCATCCGGGACTACGCTTGCCGACTACAAGGAGCCCTGAGAGCTCTTAAGCAGGTTAATAATTTAAATGCTATCGATGAGAATAAAATGCTGAAAGAACAATTTATACAGGGATTGAGATCCCAAGAGGAACGCAGAACTGTAAATTGGTGGTCCTTAGATCATCCGGATGCTACCTTTGATGCCCTAAAGGACATGGCAATAAAAGGGCTGCGGCCCCTGGGCAAACCTGAGGTGGCAACCCAACATCATCGGGGTGAAGTCACTCTGGAACCGGCAGTAAACCCCTTTTCCCCGCTAGTGGCCGAAGCCAAGACGCCGGTGACACCTCCTAGTGAATTGGATTGTCTGCGCTCAGAGGTGCGCCAGCTGACTAAAAATCTGGCTGCTGTAATGAGTGCCCTACAGCTGCGGAAAGAGGAGGAAGGGAAGATCTTGTTAGCTGACTGCCCAGAAGACGTCCCGTGGATGCACCGGAGAAGGAAGAAGACGTCGCCCCCCCGGAGGAGGACAACGCCACCCCCAGGAGCAACCCCTGATCAACACCCTCCTCGTCGAGAGATCATCTGTTACCGATGCAACCGGAAAGGTCATCTGTCTCCACAGTGTCCTTTAAACGGGCAGAACCTGGGTCCGAGGGCCAACACCCAGGAGAATACCCGTCAGGCCCCCTAGACTGGAACCGCAGGTATGTGGGTGGGCGACCCTACCTGTCTATTATTCTAGATGGTATTGCTGTTCCGGCATTGTTAGACACTGGGTCGCAGGTGACCCTAATTCCTGATGCCCTCTATACTAAGTACTGGTCAATGGACAGTCTTAAACCCCCGAGCTCTGACTTTACCGTGTATGCTTCTAATGGTCTTCCTGTAGAAGTACTCGGGACAAAATGTGTAGATGTAAAGGTGGGCAGAGAGGAGTTGAAAGACCAGGGGCTTCTGGTAGTAAAGACTGTAAATGAGGAGAACGGTTTAAATATAATTTTGGGTACTAACATTATCGGTAATTGTTTGGGAGAAGTTGTGTTCTTGCTCCAACAGCTCGCTGAGATTGCCCGACCAAGGCAGAGAGGAGTAATCCAAAGAGAGATCCGGGCCCTGGTGTGTCAGCAGCAAGCGAAGCTTACAGACGGCGAAATTGGTAATGTACGGGTCACTGACTCGGATCCTATTGTGATACCCCCAATGAGTGAAATGATCATTTGGTGCAGGGCAGCCATAGGT
This sequence comes from Oophaga sylvatica, assembly GCA_033576555.1. Lineage (NCBI taxonomy): Eukaryota > Metazoa > Chordata > Amphibia > Anura > Dendrobatidae > Oophaga > Oophaga sylvatica. The sequence continues at coordinate 26,071 of JARQOD010006222.1, forward strand.
CTGAGAGGACAGAATTACCAAGCTGTAGTAGAACCCCACCATTCAGAACATAGACCTACACTTATGACTGCTAGAGGAGTAGTAGAAGTGGTGAATGGAAGAGTACCGGTACGGCTTCTCAATTGGGGAGATGATGAGGTAAACTTACCCCGTTACGCAACTATTGCTAAACTTCATGCTGTTGATAATAATTCTATTCTCCCGGCTGAGTCCTTAGACTCCTGTCAAATAGCGGAGGACAATGACCCAGCAACTCAGGTGGTGGAATGGTGTCAGCAACTCCATGTTGGGACGGACACCACTCCCGCTCACCAGAAGCAAGGGGTATTACGGGTGGTGCAAGAGTATGCCCAAGTGTTTAGCAAGAATCCACTTGATTTTGGGATAATTAAGGGAGTACAACATCATATCCCTACAGGCAGTCATCCTCCCATCAAAGAGCGGTATAGGCCCATACCTCCAGCTCATTATCAGAAGGCTAAAGAAATGTTGAATGATATGAAGAAAGCCGGGGTGATAAGGGATAGTTGTAGCCCCTGGGCAGCCCCTCTAGTTCTGGTTAAAAAGAAAGATGGTAGTATGAGAATGTGTGTGGATTACAGGCAGGTGAACCGCATAACACACAAGGATGCATACCCGTTACCACGCATAGAGGAATCACTAGCTGCTCTGAAAACGGCTAACTACTTTTCTACCCTTGATCTGACTAGTGGTTACTGGCAAGTGGCTGTGGCTGAGGAGGATCGTGAGAAAACGGCTTTCACCACTCCAATGGGGCTCTGTGAGTTCGACAGAATGCCGTTTGGGCTCAGCAGTGCCCCAGGAACATTTCAGAGAGTGATGGAAAACTGTCTGGGACATCTCAATTTTGAAACCGTGCTGCTATACCTAGACGACGTTATCGTGTATTCCAAGACATATGAGGACCATCTGAAGCACCTGGCAGAAGTATTCGAGTCCCTGTCCAGGTACGGGATGAAATTAAAACCCTCAAAATGCCATCTACTCAAACAGAAGGTACAATACTTGGGGCACATCGTCAGTTCGGAAGGAGTAGCGCCGGACCCAGAGAAAGTCACTGCCATCCAGAAGTGGCCGGAGCCGAAGAACCTTAAGGAAGTGCGACAGTTCCTGGGACTAACGGGTTACTACAGAAGGTTCGTGAAAGATTACACGAAGAAGGCAGCTCCTTTACAGGACCTCCTGGTAGGACAATCCTTAAAGAGCAGAAACCCTCCCTTTAACTGGGGTAAAGAACAGGCTGAAGCATTCCAAAAGATGAAAGAGATCCTTACAGGTGATGAGATCTTGGCCTATCCTGATTACAGCCAACCGTTCCTGTTGTACACCGACGCCAGTAATGAAGGTTTGGGAGCAGTTCTCAGTCAGAAGCAGAATGGCCAAGAAAAAGTCATCGCATATGCCAGCAGAAAACTCAGGCCAACTGAGAGGAATCCGGAAAATTATAGCAGCTTCAAGCTGGAGTTTCTGGCGCTGGTCTGGGCCATTACGGAAAGATTTAAGCACTATCTGGCCTCCAATCAGTTCACTGCGTTTACAGATAACAACCCCTTAACGCACCTGGAGACTGCCAAGCTGGGTGCCATGGAGCAGCGATGGATGGCTCGGTTGTCCAATTACCAGTTTACTATCAAGTACCGGGCAGGTCGAAAGAACGCTAATGCCGACGCATTGTCCCGAATGCCGCATGACTCTGACACGGAAGAAGAATCGGACGACCTGGAGGAAATTGAGCTACCTGCGTTCCATCGAAATGGGGTAGTCCACGAGCATCGTGTCCACAGAAAGCAGTATGGTGCAACATTAAATCCTTTACCCCATCACAGTTGGAAAGAGACTCAGGACAGCGATCCAGTGGTCAGCCGTATCAAGGAGTTGTTAAGACAGGAAGGCTCCTCTTTGGAAAAGGAAGCACCTATGTCAGCCAAGCTCCTGTGGAACGAGAAAAGCAGGTTGTTCCTATACCGTGAGAAGTTGTGCAGGAGATACGTCAACCCTAGAACCCATGAGATGGTCTGGCAAATAGTGGTCCCCAAGGCAGACGTCCCAATGGTGTTGGAAGCGTACCACGATCAAGCAGGACACTTTGGCTGGAGAAAGCTGGAGACCCTGTTGAGATGCCGGTTCTACTGGGTAGGGATGCGCAGCTCCATCGAGAGGTGGTGTCGGAACTGTGGACCCTGTGGTCTCAGAAGAAAGGACTACGGTAGTCAGAAGGCACCCCTGCAACCTATCCGGACGACTCGTCCCCTGGAGATTGTGGCCCTGGACCACGTCAAACTGTCGCCAAGTAGATCTGGGTACTCATACGCCCTGACCATGGTGGACCATTACTCCAGATTTCTGGTGGTTGTTCCAGTTAAGGACCAGACCGCAGTGACGGCAGCGAAAACCTTTCAAGCAAGCTTTTGCCGACCGCATGGGTATCCGGAGCAAGTATTAACCGATCAGGGACCTGCTTTCGAAGCCGATCTATTCAAGGAATTCTGTCACATGTATGGGTGCAAGAAAATTAGAACGACACCATACCACCCTCAAACCAACGGTCTTTGCGAGAAAATGAACCATATCGTCCTTGATTTGTTGAGATCCATACCGTTGGAAGACAGAAATCGATGGCCGGATTTACTACCTGATTTGGTTGATTTGTATAATCATATACCTGTAAGTTCAACTAACTGCACTCCAGCCTATCTTATGAGAGCAAGGCCCGGAAGACTACCAATGGATCTAGAACTTGGAGTGGTAGAACCGGAGGCAGACGACGCCGTTGAAAACTGGGACATCAATCGGCAAGAGCAATACAGAAGAGTACAAATCTGTGTAGAGGAAAGTCTCAACAAGGCACGGGAGAAACAGGAAGATATTTACAACAGAAATGCTCCTGCCAAGCCTTTGATGCCTGGAGAGGTAGTATTAAAAAGAAAAAGGAAGATGCACAAATTGGATAACCAGTGGGAGCAAGAACCCTACGTCGTACAAGATTCTAAATATGACAACAGAAAAGTTTGTATCATCAGTAAGGACGGAGGAAGAACAATAACCACTGTGTCCAGAGACCATTTGAAATTGTGTCCAGAACCCTTAAAGCGTTGTGAAAAGAACCCTGTCATCAATCAAGAAGAAAGGAAAGAAGAGGTCATACACACGGATCTGGGAGATTTTCCTGCGGATTGGCCTAGACTGGGAGATGCTGTAATAGTTCCGGTGTTGCAGTTTTATCAGCCACAAGAGGAAGTTCTACCTCCAGTTGTGCCCGTGGTGCCAGTTGAGTCAGTTCAGGAGTTACCCATTCCAGCAACACCTCAACCTACGGAATCTCATGAAGGATCATCTGAAGCAGCGCCCCATACTATGGGATCCCTGGTGAAGCTGACTCACACCGCCCAGCCATCAGTACGCTTGCCAGATCCATGGAAAGATTGAGGCAGTTCTATAGTTTGCCGTTACGCAGTGCAGACAGATCGCAACTTGATATACCTGAAGCTACTCCACGTAGATCAGAGCGAATCACAAAAGGAAAGTTACCCATTCGATACCAGCAGTGATTATAACGAATTAATGTGAATATTGTAAAAAGTCTATATATATATGTTTTTTCCTATTATGTCTTATAATGGACTCAGAGGCTGAGGACTGAGCCAGCCCAAAAACTGTATCCTGTAAATAGTTGCACTAAGGTGCCTTTTAATGGTTTCACACGAAGCCTTGACTTATCTCTGAACAGAAAACCCGTGTGGTGTGGCACTGAGTGAGGTCTGCATTCGGATGTCCTGCAGCCCACCCAGGACCCACGTTGAAGGTTTGGTGCGGGTCCTTCACAAGCATATTGTCTATTTATATGAAAATGTTATTTAATATCTGTATTTTTCTATAATGTTATTGTTTGCAACGTTCAAGACATCCTTACCTCCCGGATGGGAAGAATTAATGTTTAATGTTTAATGTTTTAATGCATAAACAAAATTGTCTCTTTATATTTCACAGCCCGGGAGTGCTGTCGTTTACCATGGGGGAATGTGTAGCCCTGGTACACAATACCAGGAGGATGAGTGGAGAGGTAACAGTTAAGGGCTCTTCATAACATCACGTACACTTCGGACACACCCAGCAGGGGTGTGGAAGGGGGTGATTTAGTCAGTCAGTTTCCTGTCCTTGGACAGAGTAGACGTGTCCAGTCTGAGCCTGTCAGCAGTTCAGAAAGTGGAGGCTAGTACAGGTGGTCTAGTTCACCTCAGCCTAGTCAGAGCTGTGCCCCACTGGAAGACAGACTGAGATATCTATTAAGAGTCGAGCAAATCGAAGGGCAAAGTGGAAGGAATATTTAAAAGTGCTTTTGGATTGGGGAAGTCCTGCACATTGCTACCGGTCACTGGGGACCGAAGGATCACTATAGCTTCAAGCATAGTGGTAAGAAGACCAGAGGCTTACCGGACCTTAGGTCGTGGCAAGCAGCCCTGAAGAGTCAGTACGTAACTGGGGTCAGGGGAAGTGAGGACCTTGAGTCAGTGCACGACAAGATAGGAATTCAGCTTTCTCACAGGAAGGCTCCAACCACAAAACTGACCGGGCAGTACAGCTTTGGAATAGCTGGAGTTATAGAGGGAACTACGCTTCAGGCTGGTTGGACTCATCATCATTGGACAGTAAAGGAGGCCCCTAACTTGCTTAACCGTTGCCTCAAAGCTCATCCTCCATCAACCCCATCAGCCTCCCTGGGAACTGCCTTACCATCTTACAAGTAAAGGTATGGAAAGACGCTGACCGTGTGAGACTGAGTTATTTATTTGCATGCCTGCACAACCCTGCTTTAACTACCGTCCTGAGGGAAGAGTCCCACCTGTAGGGGACCCGACATCTAGCTGCCTCACCATCCCCTCAGAGATCTACAGCAGCGCTGGTACAAATTACCAGAGACTACAGGTGGCGTCACGAACTGTATATAAATCTATCCCCTGTAAATATTCCCCCAACATACGCCAGACCGCCAGGGCCACAGACCGAGCCACAGCTACCTGTGACAACCCCATAGACTTCCATGGGCTCGGCTCTGAGTACCCCATTGCCCTGGTAACCCACAATTGTGGTGGCGGGTCGACACACATATTTCTCTATTTTAAGGGAATAAAAATTCAAAGTTTAAAAATTGCAAAATTGTCAAAATTTTTGACATATTTCCTTTTTTTTCAAAAATAAACACAAGTTATATCGAAGAAATGTTACCACTATTGTGAAGTACAATATGTCTCGAGAAAAAAATCTCAGAATCGTGAAGATCCGTTGGAGCGTTCCAGAGTTATAACCTCATAAAGAGACAGTGGTCAGAATTGTAAAAATTGGCCCAGTCATTAACGTGCAAACCACCCTTGGTGGTAAAGGGGTTAAAATTACTGCTAAAGCCTGCAAAGTGCTAAGTAAAGGGAATGTGTCAGCAGGTTTTTGTTATTTAATATGAGAGCAGCAGAATATAGGGCAAGTGAGCCTGATTACAGGGATGTAGAAGACAAAAAGGAACAGCGCTCCATCCGGGTGTATTCAAATAGAAAATTGTTTATTTCGCCATATACAGCAACGTTTCGACCTGCATTAGGTCTTTGTCAAGCATAGCATAAAATCAAGTGGGACGGCTTTAAATAGTGCTGATGCTCCCAAAGCACCAATCAGTATTCAATATCCGCCCACAACATCAATAAATACAAAAAACAGCAGATCCATACACATAACACAGTTTAACAATAACATAGAATATTTTACACATATGTGCCCGTATAGATATCCACCAAACACAAATAAAACATTAGCAGATGCAGCATAAATATCACATACGATACTTGTATATTTCCATTACCATGGTAACCCCTGCTTAGGCGATATGCACACCCAATCATTTCCCATATACTATGTCCGCCAGCGACCAATCACAGATAATGACAACAAAGATGAGGGCGCCACATAGGGAACCTATAAGCCGCAGTATCACAGCACCCTGCTTAGTAAAAAGCCAATTACATTAGGGTTCTCATAATCCAGACACCAACGCACTCACCAAGCGTCCCAGTGACCGGATGTTTACATGGGTCGCATGTGGCTGATGCGTCGCACTCTCAGAGAGTAGGAGGAAGACGTCATCAAGATGAGCATCGGTCACATGACCAGAGCTCAGCGCTGGACAACGCCACACCCCCCAATCATCATGAGACCACGGCACAGCACAAGAACGCCCGGGTCTGTCTCCCTAGTAAAAATTGCAAAATTGTCAAAATTTTTGACATATTTCCTTTTTTTTCAAAAATAAACACAAGTTATATCGAAGAAATTTTACCACTATTGTGAAGTACAATATGTCTCGAGAAAAAAGTCTCAGAATCGTGAAGATCCGTTGGAGCGTTCCAGAGTTATAACCTCATAAAGAGACAGTGGTCAGAATTGTAAAAATTGGCCCGGTCATTAACGTGTAAACCACCTTTTGGGGTAAAGGGGTTAAAATTACTGCTAAAGCCTGCAAAGTGCTAAGTAAAGGGAATGTGTCAGCAGGTTTTTGTTATTTAATATGAGAGTAGCAGAATATAGGGCAAGTGAGCCTGATTACAGGGATGTGTCACTTATTGTCTGTGTGTCAGGAATCGAACCCAGTACCTCTTGTCCACCGGCCAGCAGCTCTACCATCTGAGCTATTCTGCTGGCTGCAAGGTTCCTTGCTGAACCCAGATACCATTGACTGTTCTTTCTGATCGGCTCCACCTAGTGCTCTCTTGATTGGGCCTCTGATTGCCAATTACACACCCTATATAAGCCTGGCCCTGTGGGTGTGTCATTGCGAGATTATTGTGCTCTTAGCCTCTAGTCAAGCGTTTCCTGCTGTTCCTGCAGCTCTCAATACCAATACCGCTCTCTTGTGAACTGACCTCGGCCTGCCCTTTTGACTACGCTCTCCGCCTGATCCATTGCTACCAATACCGCTCTCCTGTGAACCGACCTCGGCCTGCCCTTCTGACTACGCTCTCCGCCTGATCCAGTGCTACTAATAACGCCTTTCCAGTGTACCGACTCGGCTATCCTCTGACCACATTACCTGCCTCTGCTTCCCCTAGTGTTTGCAGTAACATCGGCTCCAACCCAGACGGGATCCTGACAGAATAATCTCGCGCCAAAATGGAGTCCGCTGTAAACACCCTGAGGCAGCAAGTTACGGAACTTCAAAATTTTTGTACTAACTATCAAGGAAAATATTCCAAGTAACAAACTGAGTTCACGGGTCTACAACATGAAGTAATTGAGCTACAAAAACAACTTCTGGACGTGCGCAATTCAGGGTCCGAATCAAACGCGCGGCTGCCGCTGCCTGCAAAGTTCAGTGGGGATCGCCAGCAGTACCGAGGATTCCTCAATCAATGCCGCATATACTTCCAGATGCAACCTGCTCCCTTTACCAGTGAGAGGAAGAAAGTTTTTTTTATGATAAATCTCGACGGATGAAGCCCTTGCTTGGGCTTCACCTTATGTAGAAAAGGACTATGGCCTCCTTAATGACCTGGAAGCTTTCATCGCAGCTATGAATCAAGTTTTTGATGACCCAAACCGCTGTGCCACAGCAGAAACCAAATTACATAATTTGCGCCAAGGACGTCGCTCTGTTGCGGAATATACATCAGAGTTCCGTCGCTGGGTAGCCGACACCACCTGGAATTCAGCGTCCCAGAGAAGTCAATTTCGACGAGGGTTATCAGAACCAGTGAAAGACGAGCTTGCCAGGGTTGAGACCCCTGACTGTTGTGAATGGGTTTGAGATGAGTTCTGAGCAGAGGCTCCCTCTGGTGGTTACAAGCGGTACTAGTGAGGATTGTATGGACTGGGAATCAGGTGTTACTGATTGGTCTTATTTAAGGGAATCATTTTCCCATCAGGGTTGCCGGTGATCAATTGTTCTGGTCTGAATCCTTCTTTCCAGTTTCCCTTGTAGCCTGCTGTTTCGTGTCTGCATCTCCTGCTATCAGATAAGACAATTTCTTATTTTGTGTTTTTGCTATATTTTTGCATTTGGTCCTGCACTTCTGTGGGGGCCTTCTGGGTCCCCTCCGGGGGCTTTTGCCCTCTCAGTTTAGTTTAGCCACTGTGTTTTGTACTTTTGCTTTTTCCAGTTTTTTCAGTGGCTGCTGTTTTTGTTACACCAGAGAACTAATTTAGGTGGTAGAGGTCGTGTGATCTCAGGTGATTTTGAAATTAGTAGAGTTGGTGTTTTTCAGGGTTTTCTGGGATTGCAGTAAGTACCCTTCCTGTCCTTTTCTATTTAGATAGTTTGGGCCCCAGCGTTTGCTCATACTATTTTCTTTCTGTGTCAGTATTTCCTCTTGTCTAACCGCCATTACATGTTTGGGGGCTTTCTATTATCTTTGGGGTTCTGCTACGGGGTAGATAGCTTTCCTATTTCTATCTTTAGGTGTAGTTAGTTTCTCAGGCTGTGACGAGGCGTCTAGGACCAACGTAGGAACGCTCCACGGCTGCCTCTAGTTGCGGTGGTTAGTCAGGGTACTGCAATCTCATAGATTCCAACTGCTCTGGTGTATTTCCTTTTTTGCCTGCACTCCTCAGCTACCGTAACATAACAGTATCACCGGCCATAAAATTGTATGGTACTCACAGAAGGGAAAAAATATTTTGAAGGAAGAAAAGTTGTCAGAGATATTTTTCTGTTTGTTGCATTTTTTTTTTTTTTCCCTCTGTATCTCTGGGTGCTGGGGAGGATCTTTTCTCCCAATGGAGTTTGCACAGTTGTCTGGCCGTGTGGATCAGCTTGCCACTGAGGTTCGGAGTATTGCTGCCTATCTTGCTGGGTTGCCTGTTGTGGAACCTAGGATCCCCATGCCAGATTTGTTTTTAGGGGATCGAGCTAAGTTTCAGAATTTCAAAAATAATTGTAAATTGTTTCTTGCCTTAAAATCTAAGTCCTCAGGAAACGCAGCGCAGCAGGTTCAAATTATCATCTCTCTCCTGCGCGGCGATCCTCAGGATTGGGCTTTTTCCCTGATACCTGGGGATCCTGTTTTGAGTGATGTTGATGCGTTTTTTCAGGCTTTGGGGTTATTGTACGATGAGCCTAATGTCACTGATCAAGCTGAGAAAGCCTTGTTAGCATTAAATCAGGGGCTTGATGACGCTGAGTTATACTGTCAGAGATTCCGTAGGTGGGCAGTCCTGACCAAATGGAATGACGACGCTTTGGCGGCCCTTTTCCGGAAGGGTCTGTCGGATAATGTAAAGGATGTTATGGTGGGATTCCCTGTCCCCTCTGGTCTCAATGATTCTATGTCATTGGCGATTCAAATTGACAGACGTTTGCGTGAGCGGAGAAGTATGCGTGGAGTGGTGTTGCCTTGTGAGCCAGCTGCTGAGCCCATGCAGTGTGATGGAGTGGTGTCTGGGGCACAGCGTCATGAGTTTCAAAAGCGCAATGGGTTATGTTTCTACTGTGGTGATGCCTCTCATGCTATTTCAGTCTGCCCTAAGCGGGGAAGACATTTTGCACGCTCAGTTGTCTTGGGTAGTGTTCAGACTAAGTTTTTATTAACTGTCACTCTGATATGCTCTCTGTCCTCATTTTCTGCTCAGGCTTTCGTTGATTCTGGAGCAGCTATTAACCTGATGGATTATGATTTTGCTAAACGTTGTGGGTTTTCCTTGATACCCCTACAGAAGTCTATTCCTTTACTGGGGATCGATTCTACCCTTTGGCTGAGAATAAACCCCAGTTTTCTACTCAGGTGATAATGAGGGTTGAACCTGATCACCAGGAGTGCTGCAAATTTTTGGTTCTATATAATCTGCATGACATTATAGTGCTGGGTTTCCCTTGGTTACAGTCTCATAATCCTGTTTTGGATTGGAAATCTGTGTCTGTAACCAGTTGGGGCTGCCAATGTGTTAATACCAACACTCCTGTTTTTTCTGCCTCCCCCAGGCTGAGGATGTTCCTGACTTTTTGTTTGATTTTTCTGATGTGTTTAGCGAAAGTAAATCTGCATCCTTACCTCCCCATAGGAGCTATGACTGCGCTATTGAATTACTGCCAGGTAGTAAATTCCCTAAAGGTCGCCTTTTTAACTTGTCTGTACCTGAACATGACGCTATGCGGTCTTATATCAAGGAATCATTGGAGAAGGGTCATATCAGACCATCCTCTTCACCCTTAGGTGCCGGTTTTTTCTTTGTGGCCAAAAAGATGGTTCATTAAGGCCGTGTATTGATTATCGTCTCTTGAACAATATTACTGTGAAATATCAATACCCGTTACCCTTGATTTCTGACCTGTTTTCCAGGGTGAAAAACGCTACTTGGTTTACCAAGCTTGACCTCAGGGGGGCGTATAACCTTATTCGCATTAAGCACGGGGATGAATGGAAGACGGCATTTAACACCCCTGAAGGGCATTTTGAGTACCTTGTGATGCCCTTTGGGCTCACTAATGCTCCTTCCGTCTTCCAGTCCTTCATGAATGACATTTTCAGGGATTTTGTGGACAAGTTTCTGATTGTTTATTTGGATGATATCTTGATTTTTTCTAATGACTGGGACTCTCATGTGAAACATGTTCGAACTGTATTCCAGATTTTGAGAGAGAATGCTCTGTATGTGAAGGGATCAAAGTGTCTTTTTGGCGTACAGAAGATCTCATTTCTGGGATTCATTTTGTCCCCATCTGTTATTGAAATGGACCCGGTCAAGGTTCAGGCCATCTGTGATTGGGTCCAACCTACTTCATTAAAGGCTCTTCAGAGATTTTTGGGTTTTGCCAATTTTTATCGTAAATTTATTGGTAATTTCTCTGTTATTGTTAAACCATTAACTGATTTGACCAGAAAGGGTTCTGATGTGGTGAATTGGCCTCCTGAGGCAGTCTCTGCGTTTCAGGAACTTAAGCAGAGATTCACTTCTGCTCCTGTTCTACGGCAGCCTGATGTTTCTCTGCCATTTCAGGTGGAGGTTGATGCCTCTGAAATTGGGGCAGGTGCCGTTTTGTCCCAAAAAGATCCAGAGACCTCTAAAAGTAACCCTTGTGCCTTTTTCTCTCGAAAATTTTCTCCTACTGAACGTAATTATGACGTGGGTAATCGGGAGTTATTGGCCATGAAGTGGGCTTTTGAAGAGTGGAGACATTGGCTGGAGGGAGCCAAACATCAGGTGGTGGTCCTTACGGACCATAAGAATCTGGTCTATCTGGAATCTGCCAAGCGACTCAATCCTAGACAGGCCAGGTGGGCCTTGTTTTTCACACGTTTTAATTTTGTGGTTTCCTTTCTTCCTGGCACTAAGAATGTTAAGGATGATGCCCTCTCGAGGAGTTTCCTTGCGGACTCTCTGAGCTATCTGATCCCTCTGTTATTTTGAAGGAGGTGTAGTTCTTTCCGCCATCTCGCCCAATTTGAGACTTGCTCTGGAGGGGTGTCAGGAGGATAGGCCCGAGCGCTGCCCTGTTGGAAAATTGTTTGTCCCGGACCAATGGAAAAAGAGTGTGATGTCTGAGATTCATTGTTCCGCATTGGCTGGGCATCCCGGAATTTTTGGTACCAGAGACTTGGTTAGTCGGTCCTTTTGGTGGCCTACCTTGTCTCGCGATGTCAGGGAATTTGTGCAGTCCTGCGGGACTTGCTCTCGCTCCAAGCCTTGCTCTCGCTCTAGTGGTTTGTTGATGCCATTGCCTGTGCCCAAGAGACCATGGACCCATATCTCTATGGATTTCATTTCCGATCTTCCTGTTTCTCAGAGAATGACCACCATCTGGGTAATTTGTGATAGGTTTTCCAAAATGATACATCTTGTGCCATTGTAAAGTAAGATAATGCACTGCACACTCTGTAGGAATTCTATGCAAAATAACAGAAATTTATTGACACAACCAATTAGAAGAGGCATACAGTGAATATAAGTGACAAATAAATCATTTGACGTTTCGACTCTCCTGAGTCTTAATCATAAGTCACTGATATTAAGTGAGTCCTAACTAGAGAAATACCTTTTAGGACAAAGCTGAAGAATTATATTAGAGGTTATGGCCATATATTTAATGTATGCAAAGGGTTTTAGACCTCGTTGGTTGTTGTGAATACGGGGTAAAGCAAATGAGAGCCCTTAACTGGTGGACCTAATGGAGGAAGGGTGTTCTGAGCGGCGCTCCCGCGCCTTGCTCTGTGGTGGCCACCACAGAGCAAGGCGCGGGAGCGCCGCTCAGAACACCCTTCCTCCATTAGGTCCACCAGTTAAGGGGCTCTCATTTGCTTTACCCCGTATTCACAACAACCAACGAGGTCTAAAACCCTTTGCATACATTAAATATATGGCCATAACCTCTAATATAATTCTTCAGCTTTGTCCTAAAAGGTATTTCTCTAGTTAGGACTCACTTAATATCAGTGACTTATGATTAAGACTCAGGAGAGTCGAAACGTCAAATGATTTATTTGTCACTTATATTCACTGTATGCCTCTTCTAATTGGTTGTGTCAATAAATTTCTGTTATTTTGCATAGAATTCCTACAGAGTGTGCAGTGCATTATCTTACTTTACAATAGGTACCATACCGTTGCACTTGCACCTCGACCATTTGTCCGTGTGCACACCATTTTCCTATTATTATCTTGTGCCATTGCCTAGGTTGCCTTCCTCCTCTGAATTGGTGCCGTTGTTCCTTCAGCACGTGGTTCGTTTACACGGCATTCCTGAGAGCATTGTGTCTGACAGAGGAGTCCAGTTTGTTTCCAGATTTTGGAGGACTTTTTGTTCTAAACTGGGTGTTCAATTGTCTTTCTCCTCGGCATTTCATCCTCAGACCAATGGTCAAACTGAGAGAACAAACCAGACATTGGAGACTTATCTAAGATGCTTTGTGTCTGCTGATCAGGATGACTGGGTCTCTTTTTTGCCTTTGGCTGAGTTTGCTCTTAATAATAGGGCTAGCTCTGCCACTTTGATGTCTCCGTTTTTCTGTAATTCTGGGTTTCACCCTCGATTTTCTTCAGGACAGACGGAGGCTTCTGTCTGTCCAGGTGTTGACTCTGTTGTTGAGCGTATGCAGCAGATTTGGGACCAGGTAGTGGAGAGGTTGTCCCTCTCCCAGGAGAAGGCCCAGCGGTTTGCTAACCGGCATAGGACTGATGGTCCTCGGTTTAAAGTGGGGGACTTGGTCTGGTTGTCCTCAAAGAATATTCCTATGAGAGTAGCATCTCCTAAATTTAAGCCTAGGTTCATTGGACCTTATAAGATCATGGAGATTATTAATCCTGTTTCTTTTCGTTTGCTTCTTCCAGGGACATTTAAGATCCATAACGTGTTCCACAAGTCCTTGTTGAAGAGGTTTGTTGAGCCAGTGGTTCCTGCTGCTGTGCCTCCTGACCCTGTTTTGGTTGAGGGCAATCTGGAGTATGTGGTTGAGAAAATATTGGATTCTCGTTTTTCTAGACGAAGACTCCAGTATTTGGTTAAATGGAGAGGTTATGGTCAGGAAGATAATTCTTGGGTGTTTGCTTCGGACATCCATGCTAGGAGACTTATCCGTGCGTATCATAGAACTCATCCTGACCGACCTGGTTGCTCAAATGAGGGTTCGGTGACCCCTCCTCAAGGGGGGGGTACTGTTGTGAATGGGTTTGAGATGAGTTCTGAGCAGAGGCTCCCTCTGGTGGTTACAAGCGGTACTAGTGAGGATTGTATGGACTGGGAATCAGGTGTTACTGATTGGTCTTATTTAAGGGAATCATTTTCCCATCAGGGTTGCCGGTGATCAATTGTTCTGGTCTGAATCCTTCTTTCCAGTTTCCCTTGTAGCCTGCTGTTTCGTGTCTGCATCTCCTGCTATCAGATAAGACAATTTCTTATTTTGTGTTTTTGCTATATTTTTGCATTTGGTCCTGCACTTCTGTGGGGGCCTTCTGGGTCCCCTCCGGGGGCTTTTGCCCTCTCAGTTTAGTTTAGCCACTGTGTTTTGTACTTTTGCTTTTTCCAGTTTTTTCAGTGGCTGCTGTTTTTGTTACACCAGAGAACTAATTTAGGTGGTAGAGGTCGTGTGATCTCAGGTGATTTTGAAATTAGTAGAGTTGGTGTTTTTCAGGGTTTTCTGGGATTGCAGTAAGTACCCTTCCTGTCCTTTTCTATTTAGATAGTTTGGGCCCCAGCGTTTGCTCATACTATTTTCTTTCTGTGTCAGTATTTCCTCTTGTCTAACCGCCATTACATGTTTGGGGGCTTTCTATTATCTTTGGGGTTCTGCTACGGGGCAGATAGCTTTCCTATATCTATCTTTAGGTGTAGTTAGTTTCTCAGGCTGTGACGAGGCGTCTAGGACCAACGTAGGAACGCTCCACGGCTGCCTCTAGTTGCGGTGGTTAGTCAGGGTACTGCAATCTCATAGATTCCAACTGCTCTGGTGTATTTCCTTTTTTGCCTGCACTCCTCAGCTACCGTAACATAACACCTGACCAGTTGGAGGACTTTATTCAACTGTGTATCCGGATAGACCAGAGACTTACTGAAGAGAGAAAGGAGAGACTGCGAGCACTTGGGAATAGCCCTGGCTTCTCATTTTCAGCATCAGACCACCAAGAAAAGACGCAAGGCGTGTCTGAACCGATGCAGATCGACGTCATCCGAAGACCACTCTCTGCACAGGAGAAGGAGAGGCGACGTGTAGAACATCTCTGCCTCTATTGTGGGGACCTGGACACTATGCCATCAACTGTCCTAACAAAAGGACTATAGCCTTTACCAACAACAGGTCTGCCAGCAATATGGACCTTTCTCAGCAGTCGGATTCCATCATGCAGACTATATTATCAGTAACACCCGAAACAGACAAAATACATACTACATCATCTCATTTTGTAATCCCCATTCAGGTTGTAATGGGCACCCAAAAAATACAATGCTCTGCCCTGTTGGATTCGGGAGCAGGAGGAAATTTTATGGACTTAAAATTTACACATGATAACAATATTTCCAGTAGGACCAAATCCACACCAATTGAAATGGAAACTGTGGATGGATCACCCTTGTCTTCTGGACCTGTCACGCATGAGACAATCGAACTTGAGATTTGTATCGAACCGGATCATTATGAAGCTGTCAGTTTCCACCTTATTTCATCTCCGAAATTTCCGGTTATCCTAGGGATCCCCTGGTTTTCAGTCCATAACCCTTCTATCAACTGGGCATCAAGGACCATCACCTTTCCATCTGACTACTGCAAGAATAATTGTCATAAGGAACCCCCTGTTCCCCAACAAGTCCAAATCTCTGAGATTTCGCATGAGAAGGAAGAGAAACTACCACCTCAATATCAGCAGTTCTCTGATGTCTGCAGTAAGAAGAAAGCAGATCAATTACCTCCTCACCGTCCTTACGACTGTCCCATTGAATTGCTGCCAGGAACAACGATTCCATTTGGGCGGATTTACAATCTTTCCGAACCTGAATTGAAGTTATTAAGAGAGTTCCTGGATGAAAACTTAGAGAAAGGCTTTATTCGACCTTCCACATCTCCAGCTGGGGCACCCCTGTTCTTTGTTGAAAAGAAAGACTCCACTCTGCGGCCATGTATTGACTACAGAGAGATTAATAATATCACCGTCAAGAATCGCTACCCGCTACCCTTGATTCCTGAACTATTCGAGAGACTCCGTTCTGCGAAAATCTTTACGAAGCTGGATCTTAGAGGGGCTTACAACCTCATACGGATTCGCCAGGAGATGAGTGGAAGACCGCCTTCAGAACGAGATATGGACATTTTGAATCTCTGGTTATGCCCTTTGGCCTTAGCAATGCCCCAGCCACCTTTCAACATTTTATTAATGATGTATTTCGAGATTTCTTGGATCAATTCGTTATGGCTTATCTCGATGACATTCTTATATTTTCAGACACCTTGGAAGAGCATCGCAGGCACGTCCAGTTAGTCTTGGAACGACTACAGGAGAACCATCTTTACATTAAACTTGAAAAATGTGAGTTTGAACAAACCAGTATTCAATTTCTGGGATATATCATCTCCCCAGAAGGTCTGAGCATGGATCCAGCAAAATCAATGCTGTAGTGGACTGGCCTGTTCCAAGAAATTTAAAAGACGTCCAGCGTTTCATAGGATTTGCAAATTTTTACCAAAAATTTATAAAGAACTTTTCACGGATCATACTACCAATTACTACACTAACAAAAAAGACCAAAGCATTTTTCTGGTCTCCGGAGGCACAGGAGGCTTTTGACAAGTTGAAAACTCTTTTTACGTCTGCTCCATTGTTAGTACACCCAAATCCTGAATTGCCATTTAGTGTCGAAGTGGACGCCTCGGACTCTGCAGTGGGGGCCATTCTGTCTCAGCGAGTTGGGGACAAAATGCAACTTCACCCATGCGCGTTTCTTTCCCACACCATGTCATCTGCAGAAAAAAACTACGACATCGGTAATAAAGAACTGTTAGCCATTAAAGTTGCCTTCTCCGAGTGGAGACATCTTCTGGAAGGTGCTAATCACCCTGTGACTGTTCTCACGGACCACAAGAATCTTGAATTCCTCCGTACAGCAAAAAGATTGTCTGCAAGACAAGCACGATGGGCCTTATTTTTCTCAAGATTAAATTTTATAATTTCTTACCGGCCTGGTTCAAGAAATGGCAAGGCTGATGCCCTGTCCAGGATGTGTTCGGAACCTCAGGAGAGGTCTAGTAATGACGATTACAATTCTAGGCCCTAAAAATTTTTTGGGAATATTGCACTCTAAAGGACTATGTAATAGAATTAAAGATGGATACCAAGAGGACTCTTTCCTTAACCATCCTTCAGAAGACGTCGATCTTTCATTCAAAGAGGGGTTTTGGATGCAGAAACACCAAATATATGTACCTGAATCTTCTCGCCTTGAAGTCCTCAAAAGTGTCCATGATTCTAAACTGGCAGGACATCCTGGAGTTGCAAAAACACAAGACTTACTACTTCGTTTCTTTTGGTGGCCTAATTGTAGGAAGGACGTGAGGAAATATGTTTCAACCTGTTTAACATGCGCACGAAACAAGACCCCACGATCGTCTCCTCTAGGACTCCTGCAACCACTCCCAGTTCCATCCAGGCCTTGAGGATCTATTTCCATGGATTTTATTGTGGAACTACCCCCTTCCAAACAGATGACCGTCATCCTTGTCATAGTGGACCGACTCACAAAAATGGCCCACTTTATCCCAACTGAAGGAATTCCTACTGCTGAAAAAACTGCAGAACTGATGATTAAAGAGTAGTGTTGAGCGATACTGCTCGATATCTAAAAATATCGGATCGGAATGGTATCGCCGATATCACTAAATATCGTCGATATCCGATTCCGATACCGGAAGTCCAATGTAAGTCTATGGGAACCAAATATCAACATTAAAAAAAACCATTCTTGCCTTGTTGGTTAATTGTACATGAAGGAAAACAACAAAGACTAATGTAGAATGTATTGGGGGAGGTTGAGGAGACAATAAAGGCATACATGTTTAACCCAATGCATTGGAATAGCATTAATATATTTTTTTTTCGAAATACGTTTGGATTGACTAACAAATTGACAATGTTGTTAACCTTTTTCTATTTTGGCAAATATGTATGTTTCACAACTTCATGCTCTTCACCTTTTTAACTTTTGCCAGTGCCACACTTTCTCCTTCATAATCTTCAGCAGCAGCATCATCTTTCTCATCAAATTATTCTTCATCTTCACCTTCTTAATCTTCTTCTTAAACTTCTTGCTATTCATGTTTTTGTTTACATTACTCATATTGTTATTATTAAACTAATTAATCTTCTTCATATTCAAATTCTTCATCTTCTTCCTCTTCATCTTCTTCATCATATTCTTATTTGTGACAGAGATTCCTGTACTTGT
>JARQOD010006223.1:0-43986 GCA_033576555.1 Oophaga sylvatica
CGCCCCCTTGTCCCCTGGAGATTGTACCTGTCTGTCCTCACGGAGGACCGCACCCCTTGTCCCTCTGGTATTGACCTGTCTGTCTCACACGGAGGGACCGCCCCCTTCTCTTGGAGATTGACCTGTCTGTCCCACAGGGGACCGCCCCCTTTCCCTGGAGATTGTACCTTCTGTCCCACACGGAGGACCGCCCCTTCCTCCTCTGGGGTGACCCGCCCTGTCTCCCTGAGATTGTACCCGTTGTCCTCCCGGAGATCGACCCTGTCTCCTCTGGAGTTGAGCCCCTCCACGGAGGGATGCCCTTCTCCTCCACGGAGGGACCCCCCCTTGTCCCCCGGAGATTGTACCTCTGTCCTCCACGGAGACCCCCCACTGTCCCTCTGGGGATGTACCTGTCTTCCACAGGAGGACCGCCCCTTGTCCCTCTGAGATTACTGTCCCCTACGGATGGCGACCGCCCCTTGTCTCCTCGAGATTGTCCTTCTTCCGAGACCGGCAGGGCCCACCCCTTGTCCTCCTCGGAGATTGTACCGCTGTCCTCCCACGGAGGACCGCCCCCTTGTCCCCTGGAATTGTACCTGTCTGTCCTCACACGGAGGGACCGCCCCCTTGTCCCTCTGGAGATTGTACCTGTCTGTCCCACACGGAGGACCGCCCCCTTGTCTCCTCTGGAGATTGTACCTGTCTGTCCTCCACAGGAGGCCCGCCCCTTGTCCTCCCTGGAGATTGACCTGTCTGTCTACACGGGGACCGCCCCCTTGTCCCTCTGGAGATTGTACCTGTCTGTCCTCACACGGAGGCCCCCCCTTGTCTCTCTGAATTGCCCTGCTGTCCCACAGAGACCGCCCCCTTGTCTCCTCTGGAGATTGTACCTGTCTGCTCACACGGAGGGACGCCCCTTGTCTCCTCTGGAGATTGTCCTGTCTGTCCCACAGAGGACCGCCCCTTGTCTCCTCGGAGATGACCGTCGTCCTCACGGAGGGACCGCCCCCTTGTCTCCTCTGGAGATTGTACCGTCTGTCCTCACACGGAGGGACCGCCCCCTTGTCCCTCTGGAGATTGTACCTGTCTGTCCCACACGGAGGGACCGCCCCTGTTCCTCTGGAGATTGTCCGTCTGTCCCACACGAGACCGCCCCTTGTCTTCTGGAGATTGTACCGTCGTCCACACGAGGACCGCCCCCTTGTTCCTCTGGAGATTGACCTTCTGTCCCACACGGAGGGACCGCCCCCTTGTCTCCTCTGGAGATTGACCTGTCTGTCCCACACGGAGGGACCGCCCCCTTTCTCCTCTGGAATTGTACCTGTCTGTCCTCACACGGAGGGACCGCCCCCTTGTCTCTCTGAGATTGACCTGTCTGTCCCACACGGAGGACCGCCCCCTTGTCTCCTCTGGAGATTGTACCTGTCTGTCCTCACACGGAGGACCGCCCCTTGTTCCTCTGAGATTGACCTGTCTTCCTCACCGGAGGACGCCCCTGTCTCCTCTGGAGATGTACCTGTCTGTCCTCACACGAGGACCGCCCCCTGTCTCCTGGAGATTGTACCTTCGTCCCGGCCGCCCCCTTCCCCTGAGATGTTCTGTCCTACACGGAGACCCCTGTCTCTGAGTACTGTCTTCCACGAGACGCCCTCTCTCTGGGTTGTACGTCTGTCCTAACGGAGACGCCCTCCTTGATTCCTTCTCTCACACGGGACCCTTCCTGAATGCCGTCTTCCCACACGAGGACCCCCCCTCGATGTCTTCTGTCCTCACACGAGACCCCTGAGTACGTCCCCACACGGACCCGTCCCTATTCCTTCTGCCAGGACCCCTCCTGAATCCTTCACACGAGACCCCTCCCTGAATGTCCTTCTTCCACGAACCCTCTCGATGTTTTCCCAGGCCGCCTCTGAATCTCTC
This sequence comes from Oophaga sylvatica, assembly GCA_033576555.1. Classification (NCBI taxonomy): domain Eukaryota; kingdom Metazoa; phylum Chordata; class Amphibia; order Anura; family Dendrobatidae; genus Oophaga; species Oophaga sylvatica. The sequence continues at coordinate 1,903 of JARQOD010006223.1, forward strand.
CTCAGGACCGCCTGATCCTTCTCTCAAGATTCTCTAATGTCCGTCTTCCCACGAGCCCTTCCGAATTTACTGTCCACAGGGCCGCCTCTCGGAGGGACCGCCCCCTTGTCTCCTCTGGAGATTGTACCTGTCTGTCCTCACACGGAGGGACCGCCCCCTTGTCTCCTCTGGAGATTGTACCTGTCTGTCCCACACGGAGGGACCGCCCCCTTGTCTCCTCTGAGATTGTACCTGTCTGTCCTCACACGGAGGGACCGCACCCTTGTCTCCTCTGAGATTGTACCTGTCTGTCCTCACACGGAAGGACCGCCCCCTTGTCTCCTCTGGAGATTGTACCTGTCTGTCCTCACACGAGGACCGCGCCCCCTTGTCTCCTCTGGAGATTGTACCTGTCTGTCCTCACACGGAGGACCGCCCCTTTCCCCTCTGGAGATTGTACCTGTCTGTCCTCCACACGGAGGGACCCGCCCCTCTTGTCTACCTCTGAGATTGCACCTGTCTGTCCCCACACGGAGGACCGCCCCCTTTCCCTCTGGAATTGTACCTTCTGTCCTCACACGAGGACCGCACGCCTTGCACCTCTGGAATTGTACCTGTCTGTCCTCACACGAGGGACCGCACCCTTGTCTCCTCTGGAGATGTCACCTGTCTGTCCCCACACGAGGGACCGCCCCCTTGTCTCCTCTGGAGATTGTACCTATCTGTCCTCACACGGAGGACCCCCACTTGTCTCCTCTGGAGATGTACCTGTCTGTCCTCACACGAGGGACCGCCCCCTTGTCTCTCTGGAGATTGTACCTGTCTGTCCTCCACACGGAGGACGCCCCCTTGTCCCTCTGGAGATGTACCTGTCTGTCCCCACACGGAGGGACCCCCCCTTCCTCTGGAGATGTACCTGTCTGTCCTCACACGGAGGACCGCCCCTTGTCCTCTAGATTGTACCTGTCTGTCCTCACACGAGACGCCCCCTTGTCTTCTGGATATACCGCCATCACTACTGTAATGTCCTATACGTGATCCTCCAGACACGAGGATACACCGCCATCACTACTGTAATGTCTATACGTAATCCTCCAGACACGAGGATACACCGTCATCGCTACTGTAATGTCCTGTACGTATCCTCCCAGACACGAGGATACACCGCCATCACTACTGTAATGTCCTATACGTGATCCTCCCAGACACGAGGATACACCGCCATCACTACTGTAATGTCCTATACGTGATCCTCCAGACACGAGGATACACCGCATCACTACTGTAATGTCCTATACGTGATCCTCCAGACACGGGATACACCGCCATCACTACTGTAATGTCCTATACTGATCCTCCAGACACGAGGATACACCGCCATCACTACTGTAATGTCCTATACGTGATCCTCCCAGACACGAGGATACACCGCCATCACTACTGTAATGTCCTATACGTGATCCTCCCAGACACGAGGATACACCGCCATCACTACTGTAATGTCCTATACGTGATCCTCCCAGACACGGGATACACCGCCATCACTACTGTAATGTCCTATACGTATCCTCCCAGACACGAGGATACACCGCCATCACTACTGTAATGTCCTATACGTGATCTCCAGACACGAGGATACACCGCCATCACTACTGTAATGTCCTATACTAATCCTCCCAGACACGGGATACACCGCCATCACTACTGTAATGTCCTATACGTGATCTCCCAGACACGAGGATACACCGCCATCACTACTGTAATGTCCTATACGTGATCCTCCAGACACGAGGATACACCGCCATCACTACTGTAATGTCCATACGTAATCCTCCAGACACGAGGATACACCGCCATCACTACTGTAATGTCCTATACGTGATCCTCCCAGACACGAGGATACACCGCCATCACTACTGTAATGTCCTATACGTAATCCTCCAGACACGAGGATACACCGCCATCACTACTGTAATGTCCTATACGTGAAACCTCCAGACACGAGGATACACCCATCACTACTGTAATGTCCTATACGTGATCCTCCCAGACACGAGGATACACCGCCATCACTACTGTAATGTCCTATACGTATCCTCCCAGACACGAGGATACACGCCATCACTACTGTAATGTCCTATACGTGATCCTCCCAGACACGAGGATACACCGCCATCACTACTGTAATGTCCTATACGTGATCCTCCAGACACGAGGATACACCGTCATCACTACTGTAATGTCCTATACGTGATCCTCCAGACACGAGGATACACCGCCATCACTACTGTAATGTCCTATACGTGATCCTCCAGACACGAGGATACACCGCCATCACTACTGTAATGTCCTATACGTGATCCTCCCAGACACGAGGATACACCGCCATCACTACTGTAATGTCCTATACGTGATCCTCCCAGACACGAGGATACACCGCCATCACTACTGTAATGTCCTATACGTGATCCTCCCAGACACGAGGATACACCGTCATCACTACTGTAATGTCCTATACGTGATCTCCAGACACGAGGATCACCGCATCACTACTGTAATGTCCTATACGTAATCCCCCAGACACGGGATACACCGCCATCACTACTGTAATGTCCTATACGTATCCTCCCAGACACGAGGATACACCGCCATCACTACTGTAATGTCCTATACGATATCCTCCCAGACACGAGGATACACCGCCATCACTACTGTAATGTCCTATACGTAATCCTCCCAGACACAGATACACCGCATCACTACTGTAATGTCCTATACGTAATCCCCCAGACACGAGGATACACCGCCATCACTACTGTAATGTCCTATACGTGATCCTCCAGACCGAGATCACGCACAACTGAGTCATACTATCCCCAGCCGATACACCATCACTACTGTAATGTCCTATACGTGATCCTCCCAGACACGGGATACACCGCCATCACTACTGTAATGTCCTATACGTATCCTCCCAGACACGGGATACACCGCATCACTACTGTAATGTCCTATACGTATCCTCCAGACACGGGATACAACCGCCATCACTACTGTAATGTCCTATACTGATCCTCCCAGACACGAGATACACCGTCATCACTACTGTAATGTCCTATACGTGATCCTCCACTCAGATAGACATACGTAGCTTGACTACACCGGTCCGCATCACTACTGTAATGTCTCTACTCGAGAGGTACCGCCATCCTCTGTATTCCTATACATCGAGATACACCGTCATCACTACTGTAATGTCCTATACGTATCCCCGACACGAGGATACACCGCATCATACTGTATGTCCTATACTATCCTCCCAGACAGGACACAGAGAACTGATCCCAACGGTCGCATCACTACTGTAATGTCCTATACGTATCCTCCAGACACGAGGACACACCGCCATCACTACTGTAATGTCCTATACGTAATCCTCCCCGACACGGGACACCGCACACTCGTAATGTCCTTACTATACCTCACTGTAATGTCCTATACGTGATCCTCCAGACACAGGATACACCGCCATCACTACTGTAATGTCCTATACGTAATCCTCCAGACACGAGGATACACCGTCATCACTACTGTAATGTCCTATACGTAATCCTCCCAGACACGAGGATACACCGCCATCACTACTGTAATGTCCTATACGTAAACCTCCCAGACACGAGGATACACCGCCATCACTACTGTAATGTCCTATACGTAATCCTCCCAGACACGAGGATACACCGCCATCACTACTGTAATGTCCTATACGTGATCCCCCAGACACGGGGATACACCGCCAACACTACTGTAATGTCCTATACGTAATCCTCCAATGTTTTGAACATATTGGAGACAATTTCTGAGCGGAGGCTCCCTCTCGTGGTTGCTGATGGTACTGAAACTGTATCTAATGACAGGTCCTTCTCACCTGCCAGCGATGACTGGCAATCAGGAGTCACTAACTGGGCTGATATTAGGGAGCTGCCTTCCCTTGATCCTTGCCGGTGATCAATTGTTGTTTCCCGGTTCATTTGGAAATCATATGTTGTCTTGCCTTCGTCTGCTACCTTCAGATAAGATATTTTATGCTTGTTTCTATTGTGTTTGCTATTTTAATTTTTGTCTGCACCTTTGTGGGGGTTAGCCGGGTCCCCTCCTGGGCCTGTGCTTTTCTCTGTTTTTCAGTAGCCACTGTTATTTGTTCAATTGTTCTTTCCCTGCTTTTTGAGTGGCTGCGGGTTAGCCGCTTGGTCACACCAGAGATCTGATTTAGCGGGTGGCGAGATCGTGTGATCTCAGCATTTTTGAAATCAGAAGTGTTGGAAGTTTTGCTGGGTTGCAGATAGTATTCTGTCCTGTCCTATTTAGGCAGTGTTTGGCCCCAGCGTTTGCTCACTCTATTTTCTGCCTGCATTTGTGTTTCGTCTTGTCTAACCGCCATTACATGTGTTGGTGGATGCCTATTCCTTTAGTGCGCTACTCCAGGGCAGTTAGCTTTCCTGTTTCTATCTTTAGGTGTAGCTAGCTCTCCGGCTGTGTCGAGGCGTCTAGGTCACCGTAGGTACGCTCCACGGCTGCTTCTAGTTGTGCGGTTAGCTTAGGGATCTGCAACCCATTAATTCCCAACCTCTCTGGGTGTTAGGCAGCCTTGCTGTTTTGCTCCTGTCCTCCTCAGTTACCAAATCATAACACTCCCAGACACAAAGATACACCGCCATCACTACTGTAATGTCCTATACTTAGTCCTCCGAGACACGGGGATACACCGCCATCACTACTGTAATGTCCTATACGTAATCCTCCCAGACACGGAGATACACCGCCATCACTACTGTAATGTCCTATACGTAATCCTCCCAGACACGGGATACACCGCCATCACTACGGTGATGTCCTATACGTAATCCTCCCAGACACGGGGATACGCCGACATCACTATTGTAATGTCCTATACGTAATCCTCCCAGACACAGGGGACACACCGCCATCACTACTATGATGTCCTATATGTGGTCCTCCCAGACACTGGGATACACCGCCATCAGTACGGTAGTGTCCTATACGTATAGGTGGTGATGCCTTGTGAGCAAACCTCTGAGCCCATGTTTGTTATGATTTGGTAGCTGAGGAGGACACCCAGAGAGGTTGGGAACTAATGGGTTGCAGATCCCTAAGCTAACCGCACAACTAGAAGCAGCTGTGGGACGTACCTACGGTGACCTGGAGGCCTCGGCACAGCCGGAGAGATTAGCTACACCTGAAGATAGAAACAGGAAAGCTAACTGCCCCGGAGTAGAGCCCCAAAGGAATAGGTAGCCCCAAACATATAATGGTGGTTAAACAAGAAGAAACACAAACGCAGGCAGAAAATAGTGAGCAAACGCTGGGGCCAAATACTGCCTAGATAGGATAGGACAGAATACTATCTGCAACCCAGCAAAACCCTAGAAAAATTCCAACACTTCTGATTTTAAAAAAATGCTGAGACCACACGATCTCGCCACCCGCTAAATCAGATCTCCGGTGTGAACAAGCGGCTAACCCGCATCCACTCAAATAGCAGGGACAAAGCAATGGAACAAATAAACAGTGGCTACTGAACAACAGAGAGTAGCACAGGCCCCTGGAGGTGAACCCGGCTAACCTCCCACAAAAGTGCAGGCAAAAAATGGAAATGGCAAACATGATAGAAACAAGCAGAAAATATCTTATCTGAAAGTAGCAGACGAAGGCAAGACACCAGCTGACTTCCAAATAAACCAGGAAACAACAATTGATCACGGGCGAGGATCATGGGAAGGCAGCTCACTTATATCAGCCCAGTCATCGCTCGCAGGTGATGGACTTCTACTATTCAACGCTGGTTCAATACCCTCAGCAACCACCAGAGGGAGCCCCACCTCAGAAGTCATTTCCAACATGTTCACAACAGTACCCCCCCTTGAGGAGGGGTCACCGAACCCTCACCGGCACCACCAGGCCGATCAGGGTGAGCCCGGTGAAAGGCGCAAACCAATTTCTCCACATGGATGTCAGAAGCAAACACCCAAGAATTGTCCTCCTGACCATAACCTTTCCACTTAACCAAGTACTGGAGTCTCCGCCTAGCCAGACGAGAATCCAATATCTTCTACACTTCATATTCCAGATTGCCCTCAACCAAAACAGGCTCAGGAGGCGCAGCCATAGAAACCACTGGCTCGACAAACCATTTCAATAAAGATTTGTGGAAGACGTTATGAACCTTAAGGCTAAGTGCACACGTTTGCAGAATGTTTGCAGAATATTCCTGAGCAAAACCGGACTTTTTTCGCGGCAAAAACGTGCGTTTTTTTGCGTGGATTTTGCGCGTTTTTGGTGCGTCTTTGCGCGGATTTGACACGTTTTTTACTGCGATTTTTTTCCTGAACTTTCTAGGTCAATAATATAGTGGGAAAAACGCTAGAATTCCGCAAAATTAATGAACATGTTGCTAGATTTTCCGCGATGCGTTTTTTTCGCAGAAAAAAACGCACCATGTGCACAAAAATTGCGGAATTCATTCTAAATGATAGGATGCTTAATAAATGCGTTTTTGACGCGTTTTTTCCCGCGAAAAAACGCGAAAAAAACGCAAGTAATCCTGAACGTGTGCACTTAGCCTTAACGTCCCTGGAAGCACCAAACGAATAGAAACTGGATTAAGGACTTCCAAGATCCTATAAGGTCCAATGAACCTTGACTTAAACTTTGGAGACGCAACGTTCATAGGGATATTCTTTGAGGACAACCAAACCAACTCATCCACTTTAAACCGAGGACCATCAGTCCTATGCCGGTAGGCAAACCGCTGGGCCCTCTCCTGAGAGAGAGACAATTTATGCACTACTTGATCCCATATCTGCTGTTTTCTCTCCACCATAGAGTCAACACCCGGACAGACAGAAACCTCCACTTGCCCCGAAGGAAACCGAGGATGAAACCCGAAATTGCAGAAAAAAGGAGACATCAAGGTGGCAGAACTAGCCCTATTATTCAGAGCAAATTCAGCCTAAGGCAAAAAAGAGACCCAGTCATCCTGATCAGCAGACACAAGACATCTCAAATAAGTCTCCAAGGTCTGGTTTGTTCTCTGTCTGCCCATTGGTCTGAGGGTGAAACGCAGAGGAGAAAGACAGCTGAACTCCCAGTTTAGAACAAAAGGTCTTCCAAAATCTGGAAACAAATTGGACTCCTCTGTCAGACATAATGTTCTCTGGAATGCCGTGCAACCGAACCACCTGCTGAAAAAACAAGGGCACCAACTCGGAAGAGGATGGCAACTTCGGCAGTGGCACAAGATGGATCATCTTGGAAAACCTATCACAGATCACCCAGATAACGGTCATTCTCTGAGAGACAGGGAGGTCGGAAATAAAATCCATAGAGATATGGGTCCATGGCCTCTTGGGCACAGGCAATGGCATTACCAATCCTCTAGAGCGAGAGCAAGGTTTGGACCGAGAACAAGTCCCACAGGACTGCACAAAGTTCCTGACGTCACAAGATAAAGTAGGCCACCAAAAGAACCGACTCACCAAATCTCTAGTACCAAAAATACCGGGATGACCAGCCAACGCAGAGCAATGAACTTCAGACATAACTTTTTTTCACCTGTGGTCTGGGACATACAATTTCCCCGCAGGGCAACGTTCAAGTTTATCCCCCTGAAATTGTTCTAGGGCCAGTCTCAAATCGGGTGAGATAGAGGAAAGAACGACACCCTCCTTCAGAATGGCCATAGGCTCAGTCACATCAAGAGAATCCGCAAGGAAACTCCTAGAGAGGGCATCCGCCTTAACATTCTTAGTACCCGGGAGGAAGGAGACCACAAAGTTAAAACGTGTGAAAAACAAGGCCCACCTGGCCTGTCTGGGATTCAATCGCTTGGCTGATTCGAGATAGATCAAGTTCTTGTGGTCAGTGAGGACCACAACTTGATGTTTGGCTGCCTCCAACCAATGTCTCCACTCTTCTAACGCCCACTTCATAGCCAATAATTTCCGATTCCCCACATCATAATTACGTTCAGCTGGGGAAAACTTTCGGGAGAAGGCAGAAGGGTTAATCTTAGAAGTTACAGGATCCCTTTGGGACAAAACGGCTCCTGCACCAGTCTCAGAAGCATCTATCTCCACCTGAAATTGTAGAGAAACATCAGGTTGCCGTAGAACAGGAGCAGAAGTGAATCTCCGCTTGAGCTTTTGAAACGCAGAAACTGCCTCAGACCAATTCACCACGGAGGTCTCTTCCATTGCTGGGTATTGATTCTACCCCTTTGGCGGAGAATAAACCCCAGTTTTCGACCTAGGTGATAATGCGGGTTGCCCCGAACCACCAAGAGAATTGCAAATTTTTGGTGTTACATAATTTACATGACATTGTGCTGGGTTTTCCTTGGTTTCAGACCCATAATCCTGTCTTGGATTGGAAGTCTGTGTCTGTGGTCAGTTGGGGTTGTCAATGTGTTCTTAGTGACACTCCTGTTTTTTTCTACCTCTCCCCAGTCTCAGGATGTCCCTGACTATTTGGCTGATTTTTCTGATGTGTTTAGTGAGAGTAAGTCTGCGTCCTTACCTCCTCATAGTAGTTATGATTGCCCGATTGAGTTGTACCCGGTTGTAAATTTCCCAAGGGTCGGCTCTTCAATTTATCGGTATCCGAGCATGATGCTATGTGATCTTATATCAAAGAATCTTTGGAGAAGGGTCATTTCAGACCATCCTCTTCACCCTTGGGCGCCGGCTTTTTTTTTTGGCCAAAAAGGATGGTTCATTGAGGCCGTGTATTGACTATCGTCTCCTTAATAAGATCACTGTTAAGTATCATTATCCGTTACCCCTGATTTCTGATTTATTTTCCAGAGTGAAAGGTGCCAGTTGGTTTACCAAGCTTGACCTCAGGGGGGCGTATAATCTTATTCGCATCAAGCACGGTGATGAATGGAAGACGGCGTTTAATACCCCCTGAGGGGCATTTTGAGTACCTAGTGATGCCTTTTGGGCTCACTAATCCCCTTCCGTCTTCCAATCTTTCTTGAACGATATTTTCCGGGATTTTGTGGATAAATTTCTGATCGTTTATTTGGACGATATCTTGATTTTTTTCCAATGACTGGGATTCTCATGTGAAACATGTTCGGACTGTATTCTTGATTTTGAGAGAAAACGCATTGTATGTGAAGGGATCAAAATGTATTTTTGGCGTACAGAAGGTTTCATTTCTGGGATTCATTTTGTCTCTGTCTGTTATTGAAATGGACCCAGTCAAAGTTCAGGCCATTTGTGATTGGGTTCAACCCACTACATTGAAGGCTCTTCAGAGATTTTTGGGTTTTGCTAATTTTTATTGTAAATTTATAGCTAATTTCTCTGGTATTGTGAAGCCACTGACTGATTTGACCAAGAAGGATTCTGATGTAGTGAATTGGTCTTCTGAGGTAGTTTCTGCGTTTCAGAAACTTAAGCGGAGATTTACTTCTGCTCCTGTTCTACGGCAACCTGATGTTTCTCTACCATTTCAGGTGGAGGTTGATGCTTCTGAGATTGGTGCGGGAGCTGTTTTGTCCCAAAGGGATCCGGAGACCTCTAAGTGTAACCCTTGTGCCTTCTTCACTCGAAAATTTTCCCCAGCTGAACATAATTATGATGTGGGAAATCGGGAGTTATTGGCCATGAAGTGGGCCTTTGAAGAGTGGAGACATTGGCTGGAAGGAGCCAAACATCAGGTGGTGGTCCTCACGGACCATAAGAACCTTGACTGGCCAGGTGGGTCTTGTTTTTCACACGTTTTAATTTTGTGGTCTCCTTTCTCCAGGGCACTAAGAATGTTAAGGCAGATGCCCTCTCTAGGAGTTTTTTGGCGGATTCTCCTGATGTGACTGAGCCTGCTGTTATTCTGAAGGAGGGTGTAGTTCTTTCCGCTATCTTGCCCGATTTGAGATTGGCTCTGGAGGAATTTCAGGAGGATAAACCTGAACGCTGCTCTGTTGGGAAATTGTTTGTCCCAGACCAGTGGAGGAAGAATGTGATGTCTGAGATTCATTGCTCCGCGTTGGCTGGTCATCCCGGTAATTTTGGTACCAGAGATTTAGTGAGTCGGTCCTTTTGGTGGCCCACTTTATCTCGTGATGTCAGGAATTTTGTGCAGTCCTGTGGGACTTGTTCTCGTTCCAAACCCTGTTCTTGCTCTAGTGGATTGTTAGTGCCACTGCCGGTGCCCAGGAGGCCATGGACCCATATCTCTATGGATTTTTATCTCCAACCTCCCTGTCTCTCAGAGAATGACTGTCATTTGGGTGATCTTTGATAGATTTTCCAAGATGATCCATCTTGTTCCACTGCCGAAGTTGCCATCCTCTTCCGAGTTGGTATCCTTGTTTTCTCAGCAGGTGGTTCGTTTGCACGGCATTCCGGAGAACATGGTGTCTGACAGGAGTCCAATCTGTTTCCAGATTTTGGAGGACATTTTGTTCTAAACTGGGAGTTCAGCTATCTTTCTCCGCTGCGTTTCATCCTCAGACCAATGGGCAGATGGAGAGAACAAACCAGACCTTTGAGATATTTTGTGTCTGCTGATCAGGATGACTGGGTCTCTTTTTTGCCCCTGGCTGAATTCGCTCTAAATAATAGTGCCAGTCCTGCCACTTTGATGTCCCCCTTTTTCTGCAATTTAGGGTTTCATCCTCAGTTTTCTTCGGGACAGGTGGGGGCTTCTGTCTGTCGGTGTTGATTCTATGGTAGAGAGAATGCAGCAGATTTGGGATCAAGTAGAGGATAAGTTGTCTCTATCTCAGGAGAGGGCCCAGCGATTTGCCAACCGGCATAGGACTGATGGTCCTCTGTTTAAAGTGGGTGACTTGGTTTGGTTGTCCTCAAGAAAAATCCCTATGAAGGTTGCGTCTCCAAAATTTAAGCCAAGGTTCATTGGACCTTATAAAATCTTGGAAATTCTTAATCCCGTTTCCTTCCGTTTGGCTCTTCGAGGGACTTTTAAGATTCATAGCGTCTTCCACAAATCTTTATTGAAAAGGTTTGTTGAGCCAGTGGTTCCTATGGCTGCGCCCCCTGAGCCTGTTTTGGTTGAGGGCAATCTGGAGTACGAAGTGGAGAAGATATTGGATTCTCGTCTGGCTAGATGGAGACTCCAGTACTTGGTTAAGTGGAAAGGTTATGGTCAGGAGGACAATTCTTGGGTGTTTGCTTCTGACATCCATGCGGAGAAATTGGTGCGCGCCTTTCACCGGGCTCACCCTGATTGGCCTGGTGGCGCCAGTGAGGGTTCGGTGACCCCTCCTCAAGGGGGGGTACTGTTGTGAACATGTTGGAAATGACTTCTGAGTTGAGCCTCCCTCTAGTGGTTGCTGATGGTGTTGGAGCTGTATTGAATGACAAGGCTTTATCACCTGGAAGCGAGGATTGGCAACCAGGGGAGACGGACCGGGCTGATATAAGTGAGCTGCCCTCCCATGATCCTCGCCGGTGATTAGTTTCCTCTTCCTGGTCTAGTTTGAAAGTCAGCTGGTTTTCTGCTGTCTCCTGCGAACATTCTGATAAGTTACTTTCTGCTTTTTTTTTTATGTGCTTAGATTTTCTTTGTTTTTGCTGCCCTGCTTGATGAGGTCAGCAGGGTCCCCTACAAGGGCCTGTGCTGGTTTCTGGTTCTCATTTGTTTCTGTTCATTTGCTCTGTTCCTGTTGTTTCAGTGCTGCTGGGTAGCGGCGTGTTCACACCAAAGATCTGATTAAGTGGGGGCAAGATCGTGTTGTTCAGCATTTTTGGATTCAGAAGTGTTGGAATTTTTCCTAGGGTTTTGCTGGGTTGCAGACAGTTTTCTTTCCTATCCGGTCCTGTCTAGATAGCTTTTGGCCCCAGCGTTTGCTTACTCTATTTTCTTCCTGCCTTTGTAATTTCATCTTGTCTAACCCAGGGTTCGACAAACCCGGGCGCCAGGTCGCCAGTGGCGCCTAGAAAATCATGCCTGGCGCCCGGGTTTGTCGGGGCCCTGAGCAGACGGGGGGCCCACTCGCCATCGGGCACTGGGGCGCCCGTTAGCGGAGGAGAGCGGTGTCAGCGCCGCCACTGGCTCCGCCCCGCTTGCTCAGGGCCCCGGCAGCAGCTGGCACAATACTCAACTCTCCCGTGCCTCCGCTGCCGCAGCTCCGGGCTCCAGGGGGCGCCTGCGCTTCCTCTCACAGCAGCGCCGCTGAATGACGTCATCATTCAGCGGCCCGCTGTGGCAGAGAGCGCTCGGACGCCGGACAGGTGAGATGTGTGTGTCTGTATCAGTGTGTGTGTATGTAGTGCGGTGCTTTGTGTGTGTATGTGAGAGAGTGCTTGTGTGCTGCGGTGCTGTCTGTGTGATGGTGGTGGGGGGAGGGCAGTGATAATGATGATGATGGGGAGACATTGATGATGATGGGGAGACATTGATGATGATGGGGAGATATTGATGATGATGGGGAGGCACTGATGATGATGGGGAGGCACTGATGATGATGGGGAGGCACTGATGATAATGGGGATGATGATGATGGGCAGGCATTGATGATGATGGGGAGGCGATGATGGGGAGGCGATGATATGATGAGGAGGCAATGATATGATGATGGGCAGGCATTGATGATGATGGGAGAACATGATGATGATGGGGAGGCAATGATGATGATGAGGAGGAGCAATGATGATGATGAAATGAAAAAAAAATTCTGGCTCCTAAATTTTTTTGCTGGCTCCTAGATTCTGAACAACTTTGTCGACCCCTGGTCTAACCGCCATTATATGTGTGGGGCTGCCTATTCCTTTAGGGTGCTACTGCGGGGCAGTTAGCTTTCCTCTTTCTATCTTCAGGTGTAGCTAATCTCTCCGGCTGTGCCGAGGCGTCTAGGATCACCGTAGGTACGTCCCACGGCTGCTTCTAGTTGTGTGGTTAGTTTAGGGGTCTGCAACCTTTAAGTTCCCAACCTCTCTGGTGTTCGGCTGCCTTGGCTGTTTTTTGCTCCTGTCCTCCTCCGCTACCAAATCATAACACGGCGTACTTTCAACAGCAGATTTCTTGAGTAATAAGACACAAAACCACTTAATACAACCAATAAGATCCGTAGCGTCTCATTACTGACTGTTATAATTCCGTCCTCCACGTAGTTGAATATTCATTTCTAACAAACATGTTTAGAGGCTACAATTCAAGCTACACGTCTGGTATCACCATGTTTGAATCGCCCGATCTATCAATATATGAAACAAATTGTTCCAGTAAACAACGTAACAAGAAAATAATCAAAACGCCAGAATTGTGTTTTTTTTTTTTATCGCTGCTACATTGCATTAAAATGCAATAACTGGTGATCAAAAGATCGTATCTGCACCAAACATCATATCAATAAAAACATCAGCTCAGTGCACAAAGAATAAGCCCCCACCCAACCCGAAACGCTACAGTGCTCTGAAAATGGCAACTTTTTTTTTTTTTTTTACAAACTTTGGATTTTCTTTTACCACTTAAATAAAAAAGAACCCAGACATGTTTGGTGTCTATGAACTCGTAATTTTAAATTTCAAAAAACTGTGAACAGGTGCTTAACCTAGAGTCACCAACTCATATACACTCAAAGAAGGAAGCACTCTAGCGCCACAACATGCAAATATGATATATGAATAATAAATTGCATTACTGCCTTAGAAATATGAAAAATTGAGACAGCTAGTATGAACTCGTAATGTCCTGGTCCTGGAGAATCATAGTGGCAGCTCGGTTTTGGCATTTAGTGAACATGGTGAAAAACAAACAATTGTGGAATTGAACTTTTTTTTTTGCAATTTTACCGCACTTTGAATTTTCTTCCTGTTTTTCAATTGTAGACTGTTCAGGGGATATAGCTCTGGGATCGCCGTCTCGGGTAGACGGAGTGGCATAGAAACAGTTCAATCACAGACAGCAGTACTGGTATAAACTGGCCGCAACCAGTTTTATTGAAAGTCCACAGCAAACAAACAAACCAAATCATAAAACAAAATCCTAAGCCTGTCAGGCTACTAGCTAAACACAGTTAGTTTACCTCACTACCGTAGTCTAGGCTCTAGCAGCCTGGCCCAAAACAACACATGTTATGTAGTTACCAGCGCTTGGCTTCCAGGAGACTTCTAGCAGCGTCTGAAGCCGGATTCAGACTGAGAGCCCTGTCTGTGTAACTCTACCACCTACTTCTGGCTGCTTAACTAGGCAGCTGTGTGTACTCAGGGTTGAGCTGCAAGCCTGTACTGGATGGGGAGTGGAGTGAACGTACTATATATTCCTTATGCGACCCAGCTAAGAAACCTGGGCGAGATATACACCCCATCCAGTACGCACCCCTTCACTGTCTCACATATCCCCCCCCCCCCTCTTCTCCAGACCGGAGGGCTGGTCAACAACTCCAAAGAGACAGTGAACTCTGGACAAGGCATCGGCATTACCCTGTAATTCCCAGGTCTATGCTCAACCGAGAAATTGAACTCTTGAAGTGAAAGGAACCACCTTGTCACCCTGACATTCCTTTCCTTGTTCTGCTTCATCCATGCCAGAGGAGCATGGTCTGACTGCAATTTAAATTTCCTGCCCAAGAGGTAATAACGCAGCGAGTCCAGTGCCCATTTGATTGCGAGGCACTCTCGCTCCAGAATGGCATAATTTTGTTCAGCCGGTGTCAGTTTTCGACTTAGATACATGACCGGGTGCTCCTCACCCTTCACAACCTGCGACAACACCGCCCCTAATTAGAGGCATCAGTTTGATCAAGAAACTCGTCCCTGAAATTAGGGGTGACCAGAACTGGTCTTTGACATAAAGCCATTTTCAAAGACTGAAATGCTTTTTCTGCCTCTGGATTCCATTCTACCATTTTTGACTTCCCACCTTTTGTCAGGTCGGTCAACGGGGCAGCAATGGAGGCATAATTTTGTACAAATCTGCGATAGTACCCAGTGATGCCCAGAAACGATTTGACCTGTCGTTTTGTGAGGGGTGTAGGCCAGTTCTGAATCGCCTCTACCTTATCGATTTGTGGCTTAATCAGCCCCCTGCCAATGACGTAGCCCAGGTACTTGGCCTCTTCTAGGCCAATTGCACATTTCTCTGGGTTTATGTTCAGCCCAGCTCCGCCTATCGAGTCCAAGACGGCTTGTACCTTAGCGAGGTGGCTCTCCCAATCGGAACTGAAAATTACCACATCATCCAGGTAGGCAGCTTGATGCGGGCGCAGGATCAGGTCCATAAGCCTCTGAAAGGTAGCCGGGGCTCCATGCAACCCGAATGGCATCACAAGATACTGAAACAAGCCTTCAGGGGTTGCAAAGGCCGTTTTTTCTTTTGCCTCATCAGACAGGGTATCTGCCAGTACCCTTTTGTCAGATCGAGGGTTGTAATATAACGGGCACATCCTAACCTCTCGATTAGCTCGTCTACCCGTGGCATCGGGTATGCGTCAAACTTTGACACTTCGTTCAACTTTCTAAAATCATACAAAACCTCCATGTTCCATTAGGTTTTGGGATCAGGACAATCGGGC
The DNA here is from genome assembly GCA_033576555.1 of Oophaga sylvatica. Taxonomy (NCBI): domain Eukaryota; kingdom Metazoa; phylum Chordata; class Amphibia; order Anura; family Dendrobatidae; genus Oophaga; species Oophaga sylvatica. The sequence continues at coordinate 17,444 of JARQOD010006223.1, forward strand.
TACACCACTCGCTTTGGGCCTCCTCAATGACCCCGAGGTCTAGCATCCATTTGATCTCAGTAGAGACTATCTCTCTGCGGGCTTCCGGTATCCTGTACGGCTTCAGCTTGACCTTAATACCGGGCTCGGTCTCGATATGGTGTTTCACGAGAGAAGTCCGGCCGGGCAAGTCTGAAAACCTCTGCTGATTTTTCTGCAGAAACTCCCGTACTTCCTGTTTTTGGTGTACGGACAATGTCTCACCAATTGTCACAGGAGGTAGAGGTGGTTTTAGCCCTTTCTCTACTTCACCCGAGGCCAATAATGACACTCTGTCCCTCCAGGGCTCTGATCAAGTTGATATGATAGACCTGGTAGGGCTTCCATCTCCCGGGTTGGTGTACTTTGTAGGTGACCTTGCTCATTTTCTGTACTATCTCTTATGGGCCATGCCACTTGGCCAAAAACTTACTTTCCACCATGGGAATTAGGACTCGATCCCCGGGGTTGAAAGTCCTAATTTTTGCTGACCGATTATATATCCTGCTTTGAGCTTCTTGGGCTCTCTGCAGATGATCCTTAACCAATGGCATAATCTTAGCAATTCTATCTTGCATCTGGGCAATATGCTCTATAACACTCTTGTATGGGGTTGCCTCGGTCTCCCATACCTCCTTGGCTATGTCTAGCAAGCCCCGCGGGTGCCGACCATATACCAACTCAAAGGGAGAAAACCCCGTAGAGGCTTGGGGCACCCCTCTGACCGAAAACATTAGGTAGGGTAACAGGTAGTCCCAGTCCCGACCATCTTTCTCCACTGCTTTCTTTAACGTATGTTTTAACGTTTTATTAAAACGTTCAACCAGCCCATCTGTCTGTGGGTGATACACGGATGTTCGAATGTGCGAGATTTTAAGCAACTTACACAGTTCCTTCATCACCTTGGACATAAAAGGTGTGCATTGGTCCGTGAGGATCTCTTTAGGGATTCCTGTCCTGGAAAACATATGAAAGAGTTCCCGTGCAATATTTTTGGACGCCATATTTCTTAAAGGGACAGCCTCGGGGTACCGGGTTGCATTATAAGTACCACTAGTATGTATTGGTGCCCCCTGGCTGATTTCACAATAGGACCTACCAAGTCCATCGCTACCCTTTCAAATGGTATCTCTATAACCGGCAGCGGGACTGCGGAAGTGAGAAACCGGAGCATTTATCTGACACGTGGGGCAGGTTTTGCAATAATCCTCCACATCTCGATAAACCCCTGGCCAGTAAAACTCTGGAGGATTCTTTCCTGGGTCTTGTCCATCCCCAGGTGCCCACAAAGCACGTGGTTATGTGATAAACCTAGCACCATACTTCTATAGGGTTTAGGTACCAGGAGCTGACTCACGGCCTCTCCCTTTACCTTAGTGACCCTGTATAGCAGGTCATTGTTCATGGCAAAATGGGGAAATCTTTCATCAGAGCCGGGCTCTTGTGGATCTCATTCAGAACCGTTATATTTTCTCTGGCATGTTTAAGAGTGGGGTCTGCAATTGCTCAGTCCCAAAATTGCCACGGGACACAGGTAGGTCAGGGACATTCTGTTCCAGAGAACCATCATCCCCCTCCCCCAACATCACTTGAAATGGAAATTCATCATTATCATCATCATTATCATTATCATCACCTACGTTCAACAACACACTAGCATTGTGTTCCGTCCCTATGGACCGCGCAACCACCGTAGGAGTTTCATCACACTGTCCGGTAGAACCTTTTTTTCCCCAAAGATCCAAAAACAGGGAAAGTCACGACCCAATATGGTGGGGTGCATCAGGTTCTTCACTACCCCCACTTCATACGAGATCTCCCCGAGTTTTGTGACGAAGTCCACGGAAGTTACCGGGTAGACTTTGGTGTCTCCATGGATGCACACCACGCTCAGGTGTTTATCGGGGATGAAGTCCCTATCAGCCAGGCTGGCATGTATCAGAGTCACTCGACTCCCAGAGTCTAGGAGGACTTGTACGGGGCAGCCATTTATAACCACCTGGGACACCTGTGGGCCATTCTCCTCGGTTGGGGTGGCCACGCACACTGGTTCCGCGAGGAGAGAGAGAAACCTTCCAGCATCACAGTCCATAGATTCCCCCACTAGTGTACAGTTGGCTGAAATATGACCCCTTTCACGGCATCTCCAACACTGTCTCAGGTCTGGTGGTTCAAACGGGGAGACCTTTCTAGGCCTGGGACCCCCGACCGGGAAGCATTGGCCCTTGCCTTACACATGTCCCCTCGGGCCTGAACCCGTCTATCAGCAGCCCCCCTGGCCCCAACAGTTGGAACTCTCTAACCAGGAGATGTCGGAGGCCGGGTACTCCGAAATGACGACCGCTCAGACGGCTGGTTGCGGGAGTAGTCTTTAGTGGCAGAGTACCTCTCTATCAGGCTGACCAGATGATTGGCGTCTTTGGGGTCTCCCTGTCTGACCCAGAGCTGCATCTCAGGAGGAAGGGCCCAGATGTACCGGTCCATCACTACCTTTTCGTCGATTTGGGCAGGGTTGCTGACGTCCGGCTCCAGCCACTTCTTTACCAGATAGATCAGGTCATACATTTGTGAGCGAGTAGGCTTGTCCCAACTGTATCTCCAGTTATGGACTCTCCTGGCACGGACTGCAACCGTAACACCCAGGCGGGCAAGAATCTCAGTTTTTAGCTTGGCATAGTCTTTGCTATCCTGCTCGCTAAGGTCAAAATAGGCCTTTTGGGGTTCCCCAGTCAGATAGGGTGCGACCACCATGGCCCATTCGGATGGTGGCAGATTCTCCTTCTCTGCCAGTCTTTCAAATATGGCTAAATAAGCCTCCACATCATCATGAGGCGTCATCTTTTGCAGAGTCTGTTTTACCGCCTTCTTTACCGCGGACAACGCAGGTGACCTTGCGTCATCACTCTGGGACGAGGTGCTGAGAGCCTGGCGTAGTGCTGCAACCTGCTCCATTAATAGTCGATTAGTCTCCTGTTGTTGCACACTAGCTCTCGCCAAATGTTTAAGCAGATCCTCCATACTGTCAGACTTGTCTGTCCCAGCAACGGCAGCCGTTACCCAGGACATGCACACTCCAAAGTCTTTACCACAGTAATTTCAGCAGTCCTGGTATAAACTGGCCGCAACCAGTTTTATTGAAAGTCCACAGCAAACAAACATAAACCAAATCATAAACCAAAATCCTAAGCCTGTCAGGCTGCTAGCTAAACACAGTTAGTTTACCTCACTACCGTGGTCTAGGCTCTAGCAGCCTGGCCCAAAACAACACATGTTATGTAGTTACCAGCGCTTGGCTTCCAGGAGACTTCTAGCAGCGTCTGAAGCCGGATTCAGACTGAGAGCCCTGTCTGTGTAACTCTACCACCTACTTCTGGCTGCTTAACTAGGTAGCTGTGTGTACTCAGGGTTGAGCTGCAAACCTGTACTGGATGGGGAGTGGAGTGAACATACTATATATTCCTTATGCGACCCAGCTAAGATACCTGGGCGAGATATACACCCCGTCCAGTACACACCCCTTCACTGTCTCACACAGTACACAATATGGCAAAGTCAATGGTGTTGTTCAAAAATCTAACTTGTCCCCCCAAAAATGAGCCCTCACACGGCCATATTGATACAAAGTATGGCTCTGGGAAGAAGGGGATCAAAAAAATGAAAACTCAGAAATGGAAAAACCCTAGGTGGTGAAGGAGTTAAACCTAATGTTGGTTCAGAGATAATGAGGTCGGTGCAGGGAAATGTATCTGTCAGAAGTTCAGCCTAAAACCATTGTGTGTAGAATACTGTACAGAGAATAATAATAATAGAGGAGCCACAGAGCGGATTTCTTCACCAAGGGTTGAGTATCTCCTCCCGGCAGTCGCCTCTTCATCTTCATATCTTCCTTGGTGACATCTCTGCGGCAGCTGAGTGGACCAGCGACTAGAAAATGGATCCAAACCTCGTGTCCCCTCAATCACAGACTGCAGAAAAGAAAGTATCACGTCACTTACTGCACCAGGTGAGCGACTTCCACCAATGGACCTGGTGGATCTGGAGGCTGGACGCACATCATTTCCAGGCCTTGGCGTCAGTGACGCTAACAGACCCCGCGTCCGCCCCTGGGCAGCACGCAGTGCTGTGTGTTTCTGCACAGGGACCTCATTACATAGACACGGTTGTGCCAATGCATCAGCCACAGAGCCACCTCAGAGGACTGGCACGGACAGATCTGCCAGTGGTGGACATACTGGTGAGACCAGTCTCCTTACAGACTCCATACAGAAGCAAGGTGAGCTGTATACTGGAGCAATGAGCCAACACATCTATGCCCCTTACCAGGAAAACACATGGTACTGAACCAAACATGACCACAGATAGTCCAGCACGTGGCCTGATCCACAGCAAAACGGCACATTTATTCCACATCCAGGTGAAAGCATCGGACCCACAGTGATTGGCTGACTCCAGCCGATCGTATGCCTGTCATAGGAAATAGAGGTTGGAGAGAATCTGTCAGCAGGATATTGTAATGCACAGTACAGACCTGGCCGTGATGGCGCTGTAATACTGATTACACTGACACCTTAGGTGAAGAAAGCCTGCCTCCCCTCTCATCAGTGACCGATTATTCACAGACCGGAGGCAGGCGGAGGGCCGAGGAATCACAGACCAGAGGCAGGCGGAGGGGCCGAGGAATCACAGACGGGAGGCAGGCGGAGGGGCCAAAGATCACAGACCGGAGGCAGGCGGAGGGGCCGAGGAATCACAGACTGGAGGCAGGCGGAGGGGCCGATGTTATGTTTTGGTAGCTGAGGAGAGCAGGCAAAAACGGCAATACACCAGAGAGGTTGGAATCTACTGGATTGCAGTACCCTGACTAACCACCACAACTAAAGGCAGCCGTGGAGCGTACCTACGTTGGTCCTAGACGCCTCGTCACAGCCTGAGAAGCTATCTACACCTAAAGATAGAAAGAGGAAAACTATCGGCCCCGGAGCAGATCCCAAAGAACATAGGAAGCCCCCAAACATGTAATGGCGGTTAGACAAGAGGAAACACAAACACAGACAGAAAATAGTATGAGCAAACGTTGGGGCCCAACTTCCTAGAAGAAAAGGATAGGAAGGAAACTGACTAAAATCCCAAAAAACCCTAAAAAGTACCAACTCTACTAATTACAAAAACACCTGAGATCACACGACCTCTACTACCTAAATTAGTTCTCTGGTGTAACAAAACTAAGCCGCAGCCACTGAAAAAACTGGAAAAGGCAAATGAACAAATAACAGAGGCTCAGAAACTGAGAGGAGCACAAGCCCCCCGGAGGGGACCTGGCTGACCTCCACAAGAGTGCAGGAAACAATGCAAAAAGCAAGCACAGAAATAAAAACAGAAAATGTCTTATCTGAGCAGGAGAAGAGGCAAGATTCAGCAGGCTTCCAAGTGAACCATGAACAACAGCAGTTAGACAAGAACAATTGATCACCGGCAACCCTGATGGGAGGGAACCTCCCTTATATAGGACCAGTCTGTAACTCCTGATTGCCAATCTTCACTAAATGGTTCAGCACTGTCTGCAACCACCAGAGGGAGCTTCTGCTCAGAACTCATCTCCAACACATTCACAACAGGCCGAGGAATCACAGACCGGAGGCAGGTGGAGGGGCCGAGGAATCACAGACGGGAGGCAGTCGGAGGCAGGCGGAGAGGCCGAAGATCACAGACAAGAGGCAGGCAGAGGGGCCGAGGAATCACAGACCAGAGGCAGACGGAGGGGCCGAAGATCACAGACCGAAGGCAGACGGAGGGGCCGAAGATCACAGACCAGAGGCAGGCGGAGGGCCGAGGAATCACAGACCAGAGGCAGACGGAGGGGCCGAAGATCACAGACCGAAGGCAGGCGGAGGGGCCAAACATCACAAACCGGAGGCAGGCGGAGGGGCCGAGGAATCACAGACCAGAGGCAGGCGGAGGGGCCGAGGAATCACAGACCGGAGGCAGGCGGAGGGGCCGAGGAAGCACAGACCGGAGGCAGGCGGAGGGGCCGAGGAAGCACAGACCGGAGGCAGATGGAGGGGCCGAGGAAGCACAGACCGGAGGCAGATGGAGGGGCCGAGGAATCACAGACCGGAGGCAGATGGAGGGGCCGAGGAATCACAGACCGGAGGCAGATGGAGGGGCCGAGGGAATCACAGACCGGAGGCAGGCGGAGGGGCCGAAGATCACAGACCGGAGGCAGATGGAGGGGCAGAGGAATCGCAGACGGAGGGGCCAAAGATCACAGACCGGAGGCAGGCGGAGGGGCCAAGGAATCACAGACCGGAGGCAGGCGGAGGGGCCGAGGAATCACAGACCGAGGCAGATGGAGGGGCCGAGGAATCACAGACCGGAGGCAGATGGAGGGGCCGAGGAATCACAGACCGGAGGCAGGCGGAGGGGCCGAAGATCACAGACCGGAGGCAGATGGAGGGGCAGAGGAATCGCAGACGGAGGGGCCAAAGATCACAGACCGGAGGCAGGCGGAGGGGCCAAGGAATCACAGACCGGAGGCAGATGAGGGCCGAGGAATCACAGACCGGAGGCAGATGGAGGGGCCGAGGAATCACAGACCGGAGGCAGGCGGAGGGGCCGAGGAATCACAGACCAGAGGCAGGCGGAGGGGCCGAGGAATCACAGACCGGAGGCAGGCGGAGGGGCCGAGGAATCACAGACCGGAGGCAGGCGGAGGGGCCGAGGAATCACAGACCGGAGGCAGACGGAGGGGCCGAAGATCACAGACCGGAGGCAGATAGAGGGGCAGAGGAATCACAGACCAGAGGCAGACGGAGGGGCTGAAGATCACAGAGCAGAGGCAGGCGGAGGGGCTGAGGAATCACAGACCTGAGGCAGGCGGAGGGGCCGAGGAAGCACAGACCGGAGGCAGATGGAGGGGCCGAGGAAGCACAGACCGGAGGCAGAAGGAGAGGCCGAGGAATCACAGACCGGAGGCAGAAGGAGGGGCCGAGGAATCACAGACCGGAGGCAGGCGGAGGGGCCGAGGAATCACAGACCGGAGGCAGGCGGAGGGGCCGAAGATCGCAGATGGAGGGGCAGAGGAATCGCAGACGAGGGGCCAAAGATCACAGACCGGAGGCAGGCGGAGGGGCCAAGGAATCACAGACCGGAGGCAGATGGAGGGGCCGAGGAATCACAGACCGGAGGCAGATGGAGGGGCCGAGGAATCACAGACCGGAGGCAGGCGGAGGGGCCGAGGAATCACAGACCGGAGGCAGGCGGAGGGGCCGAGGAATCAGACCGGAGGCAGGCGGAGGGCCGAGGAATCACAGACCGGAGGCAGACGGAGGGGCCGAAGATCACAGACCGGAGGCAGATAGAGGGGCAGAGGAATCACAGACCAGAGGCAGACGGAGGGGCTGAAGATCACAGAGCAGAGGCAGGCGGAGGGCTGAGGAATCACAGACCTGAGGCAGGCGGAGGGGCCGAGGAAGCACAGACCGGAGGCAGATGGAGGGGCCGAGAAGCACAGACCGGAGGCAGAAGGAGAGGCCGAGGAATCACAGACCGGAGGCAGAAGGAGGGCCGAGGAATCACAGACCGGAGGCAGGCGGAGGGGCCGAGGAATCACAGACCGGAGGCAGGCGGAGGGGCCGAGAATCACAGACCGGAGGCAGGCGGAGGGGCCGAAGATCACAGACCGGAGGCAGATGGAGGGCAGAGGAATCGCAGACGGAGGGGCCAAAGATCACAGACCGGAGGCAGGCGGAGGGGCCAAGGAATCACAGACCGGAGGCAGATGGAGGGCCGAGGAATCACAGACCGGAGGCAGATGGAGGGCCGAGGAATCACAGACCGGAGGCAGGGCGAGGGGCCGAGGAATCACAGACGGGAGGCAGTCGGAGCAGGCGGAGAGGCCGAAGATCACAGACAAGAGGCAGGCAGAGGGGCCGAGGAATCACAGACCAGAGGCAGACGGAGGGGCCGAAGATCACAGACCGAAGGCAGACGGAGGGGCCGAAGATCACAGACCAGAGGCAGGCGGAGGGGCCGAGGAATCACAGACCAGAGGCAGACGGAGGGGCCGAAGATCACAGACCGAAGGCAGGGGGAGGGGCCAAAGATCACAGACCGGAGGCAGGCGGAGGGGCCGAGGAATCACAGACCAGAGGCAGGCGAGGGCCGAGGAATCACAGACCGGAGGCAGGCGGAGGGGCCGAGGAAGCACAGACCGGAGGCAGATGGAGGGGCCGAGGAAGCACAGACCGAGGCAGATGGAGGGGCCGAGGAATCACAGACCGGAGGCAGATGGAGGGGCCGAGGAATCACAGACCGGAGGCAGATGGAGGGGCCGAGGAATCACAGACCGGAGCAGGCGGAGGGGCCGAAGATCACAGACCGGAGGCAGATGGAGGGGCCAAGGAATCACAGACCGGAGGCAGGCGGAGGGGCCGAGGAATCACAGACCGGAGGCAGATGGAGGGGCCGAGGAATCACAGACCGGAGGCAGGCGGAGGGGCCGAGGAATCAGACCGGAGGCAGGCGGAGGGGCCGAGGAATCACAGACCGAGGCAGGCGGAGGGGCCGAGGAATCACAGACCGGAGGCAGATGGAGGGGCCGAGGAATCACAGACCGGAGGCAGGCGGAGGGGCCGAGGAATCACAGACGGGAGGCAGTCGGAGGCAGGCGGAGAGGCCGAAGATCACAGACAAGAGGCAGGCAGAGGGGCCGAGGAATCACAGACCAGAGGCAGACGGAGGGGCCGAAGATCACAGACCGAAGGCAGACGGAGGGGCCGAAGATCACAGACCAGAGGCAGGCGGAGGGGCCGAGGAATCACAGACCGGAGGCAGGCGGAGGGGCCGAGAATCACAGACCGGAGGCAGGGGAGGGCCGAGGAATCACAGACCGGAGGCAGGCGGAGGGGCCGAAGATCACAGACCGGAGGCAGATGGAGGGGCAGAGGAATCGCAGACGGAGGGGCCAAAGATCACAGACCGGAGGCAGGCGGAGGGGCCAAGGAATCACAGACCGGAGGCAGATGGAGGGGCCGAGGAATCACAGACCGGAGGCAGATGGAGGGGCCGAGGAATCACAGACCGGAGGCAGTCGGAGGGGCCGAGGAATCACAGACCGGAGGCAGGCGGAGGGGCCGAGGAATCACAGACCGGAGGCAGGCGGAGGGCCGAGGAATCACAGACCGGAGGCAGGCGGAGGGCCGAGGAATCACAGACCGGAGGCAGACGGAGGGGCCGAAGATCACAGACCGGAGGCAGATAGAGGGGCAGAGGAATCACAGACCAGAGGCAGACGGAGGGGCTGAAGATCACAGAGCAGAGGCAGGCGGAGGGGCTGAGGAATCACAGACCTGAGGCAGGCGGAGGGGCCGAGGAAGCACAGACCGGAGGCAGATGGAGGGGCCGAGGAAGCACAGACCGGAGGCAGAAGGAGAGGCCGAGGAATCACAGACCGGAGGCAGGCGGAGGGGCCGAGGAATCACAGACCGGAGGCAGGCGGAGGGGCCGAGGAATCACAGACCGGAGGCAGGCGGAGGGGCCGAGGAATCACAGACCGGAGGCAGGCGGAGGGGCCGAGGAATCACAGACCGGAGGCAGGCGGAGGGGCCGAGGAATCACAGACCGGAGGCAGGCGGAGGGGCCGAGGAATCACAGACCGGAAGCAGGCGGAGGGGCCGAAGATCACAGACCGGGGGCAGAGGAATCACAGACCGGAGGCAGACGGAGGGGCCGAAGATCACAGACCGGAGGCAGATGGAGGGGCCGAGAAATCACAGACGATAGGCAGACGGAGGGGCCGAAGATCACAGACCGGAGGCAGGCGGAGGGGCCGAGGAATCACAGACCGGAAGCAGGCGGAGGGGCCGAAGATCACAGACCGGGGCAGAGGAATCACAGACCGGAGGCAGACGGAGGGGCCGAGGAATCACAGACCGGAGGCAGATGGAGGGGCCGAGAAATCACAGACGATAGGCAGACGGAGGGGCCGAAGATAACAGACCGGAGGCAGGCGGAGGGGCCGAGGAATCACAGACCGGAGGCAGGCGGAGGGGCCGAGGAATCACAGACCGGAGGCAGATGGCGGGGCCGAGAAATCACAGACGATAGGCAGAAGGAGGGGCCGAGGAATCACAGACCGGAGGCAGAAGGAGGGGCCGAGGAATCACAGACCGAGGCAGGCGGAGGGGCCGAGGAATCACAGACCGGAGGCAGGCGGAGGGCCGAGGAATCACAGACCGAGGCAGGCGGAGGGGCCGAGGAATCACAGACCGGAGGCAGGCGGAGGGGCCGAGGAATCACAGACCGGAAGCAGGCGGAGGGGCCGAAGATCACAGACCGGGGGCAGAGGAATCACAGACCGGAGGCAGACGGAGGGGCCGAATATCACAGACCGGAGGCAGATGGAGGGGCCGAGGAATCACAGACCGGAGGCTGATGGAGGGGCCGAGAAATCACAGACGATAGGCAGACGGAGGGGCCGAAGATCACAGACCGGAGGCAGGCGGAGGGGCCGAAGATCACAGACCGGAGGCAGGCGGAGGGGCCGAAGATCACAGACCGGAGGCAGGCGGAGGGGCCGAAGATCACAGACCGGAGGCAGGCGGAGGGGCCGAAGATCACAGACCGGAAGCAGGCGGAGGGGCCGAAGATCACAGACCGGAGGCAGGCGGAGGGGCCGAGGAATCACAGACCGGAGGCAGGCGGAGGGGCCGAGGAGTCACAGACCGGAGGCAGATGGAGGGGCCGAGAAATCACAGACGATAGGCAGACGGAGGGGCCGAAGATCACAGACCGGAGGCAGGCGGAGGGGCCGAGGAATCACAGACCGGAGGCAGGCGGAGGGGCCGAGGAATCACAGACCGGAGGCAGACGGAGGGGCAGAGGAATCACAGACCGGAGGCAGACGGAGGGGCCGAAGATGGCAGACGGAGGGGCCGAGGAATCACAGACCGGAGGCAGATGGAGGGGCCAAGAAATCACAGACGATAAGCAGACGGAGGGGCCGAAGATCACAGACCGGAGGCAGGCGGAGGGGCCGAGGAATCACAGACCGGAGGCAGGCGGAGGGTCCGAGGAATCACAGACCGGAGGCAGACGGAGGGCCGAAGATCACAGACTGGAGGCAGATGGAGGGGCAGAGGAATCACAGACTGGAGGCAGATGGAGGGGCCGAGGAATCAGACGAGAGGCAGGCGGAGGGGCTGAAGATCACAGACGAGAGGCAGGCGGAGGGGCAGAGGAATCACAGACCGGAGGCAGACGGAGGGGCCGAAGATCACAGACCGGAGGCAGACGGAGGAGCTGGAGAATCGCAGTCCATGTAATGGCGCGGGATGTGCCTGCGTTACCCTCTACTATTCCGCAGATGGATGGAGTCTTCTGAGTTCTCTCTGTATAAGAAGCTCATGTTTCATATTCTGCATCTCAGTCATTTAGATTTACTGCCTCCTTGTGATAAAGACCCCGGACGGATGGAAGCGTCGTCTTTATTTGTCGCGATTCTGTTTTCCGCTGGGTCATGCTTCTTTGATGTGAACCAATCAGTAAAGTATCTTCACTGTATCGATGTTCAGAGTGTAATTCCTTTCTGTTACTATAGACATTGGCACCGCCTGGGTGATCTGGGACAGGAGAGGCGACATATTTCCTGGGAATCGGATGAGCTGATATGAAGATCACAGCATCTAATGTAAATGATTGGAGGAAGGATGTTCTGGCATCTAATCCCATCTGAGCCTCTGGTGCTGGAGACACTGTGTCACCCCAACTAGCTCCAGTAATGGCTGGAGGACAACGTCTCTACCAGGTCGCTCAGTAGTGTCTGTACAGAGGCGGTATAGAGCCGGCTGTGTGCCGGGCGTGTTTCCAGCCAGCGCTCGGTATAGTGAAGCCGCTCCGTGCACCTGGGACTGAGGGCTGGAAATCTCAGGGAGGAAATAGGTTCATTTACTTTACGTAAAACCACCGAGCAGCAACGTCGCCTTATTCACCCTCAGATCACCCCTGAAATGGCGGAAATAGCGTTCTCCAAGAGGACAGGTTCTAGAGGCAAAGACTGAGGGGTGTGACGAAGCCGAGCTGATACAGGGAGAGACTTTACTAGTTATACCGGTATGGATTCTGCTATGTGCCATCATATTAGAGGCCCCTAAACTTCTACACGGACCCCTGTATTCATGAAGGCCATAAGGAGCCGAGGCTTCAGATGTCTCTATAGGATGTCGGAAGACACCAGCCTGGTCCTAACAGGTGGAAAGTCTCACCTGATGGACAGGTGTAAAATACCTATTAATAATCTGTAACTGTCACTGTGTAATGAGATCAGATCTGTATGTGACTGACGGTGATGTCCTTCTATGATTTACAGCCTCTTCTCATAAAGACCCCGAAGACCCAGATCCCCTCACACCACCCAGATTTCTCCCCGAATGATGAACCAGACATGGACGAAGACGAGAAGAACATTTCCAGAAGAATCATAGACTTCACCTTACAGATCATCTCCCTGCTGAGCGGAGAGGTAAACTCTTCTATATTTCTATCATTATCTGCTGAGTGGAGAGGTAAACTCTTCTATATTCCTATTATTATCTGCTGAGTGGAGAGGTAAACTCTTCTATATTTCTATTATTATCTGCTGAGTGGAGAGGTAAACTCTTCTATATTTCTATTATCTGCTGAGTGGAGAGGTAAACTCTTCTATATTTCTATTATCTGCTGAGTGGGGAGGTAAACTCTTCTATATTTCTATTATTATCTGCTGAGTGGAGAGGTAAACTCTTCTATATTTCTATTATCTGCTGAGTTGAGAGGTAAACTCTTCTATATTTCTATTATCTGCTGAGTGGAGAGGTAAACTATTCTATATTTCTATCATTATCTGCTGAGTGGAGAGGTAAACTCTTCTATATTTCTATTATCTGCTGAGTGGAGAGGTAAACTCTTCTATATTTCTATTATTATCTGCTGAGCGGAGAGGTAAACTCTTCTATATTTCTATTATTATCTGCTGAGTGGAGAGGTAAACTCTTCTATATTTCTATTATCTGATGAGTGGAGAGGTAAACTCTTCTATATTTCTATTATCTGCTGAGTGGAGAGGTAAACTCTTCTATATTTCTATCATTATCTGCTGAGTGGAGAGGTAAACTCTTCTATATTTCTATTATTATCTGCTGAGTGGGAGGGGTAAACTCTTCTATATTTTTATTATCTGCTGAGTGGAGGGGTAAACGCTTCTATATTTCTATTATCTGCTGAGTAGAGAGGTAAACTCTTCTATATTTCTATCATTATCTGCTGAGTGGAGAGGTAAACTCTTCTATATTTCTATTATTATCTGCTGAGTGGAGGGGTAAACTCTTCTATATTTTTATTATCTGCTGAGTGGAGGGGTAAACTCTTCTATATTTCTATTATCTGCTGAGTGGAGAGGTAAACTCTTCTATATTTCTATTATTATCTGCTGAGTGGAGAGGTAAACTCTTCTATATTTCTATTATTATCTGCTGAGTGGAGAGGTAAACTATTCTATATTTCTATCATTATCTGCTGAGTGGAGGGGTAAACTCTTCTATATTTCTATTATCGGCTGAGTGGAGAGGTAAACTCTTCTATATTTCTATTATCTGCTGAGTGGAGAGGTAAACTCTTCTATATTTCTATTATCTGCTGAGTGGAGAGGTAAACTCTTCTATATTTCTATCATTATCTGCTGAGTGGAGAGGTAAACTCTTCTATATTTCTATTATTATCTGCTGAGTGGAGGGGTAAACTCTTCTATATTTCTATTATCTGCTGAGTGGAGGGGTAAACTCTTCTATATTTCTATTATCAGCTGAGTAGTGAGGTAAACTCTTCTATATTTCTATCATTATCTGCTGAGTGAAGAGGTAACTCTTCTATATTTCTATTATCTGCTGAGTGGAGGGGTAAACTCTTCTATATTTCTATTATCTGCTGAGTGGAGAGGTAAACTCTTCTGTTATGATTTGGTAACTGAGGAGAGCAGGCAAAAAAGGAAATACACCAGAGAGGTTGGAATCTATGGGATTGCAGTACCCTGACTAACCACCACAACTAAAGGCAGCCGTGGAGCGTACCTACGTTGGTCCTAGACGCCTCGTCACAGCCTGAGAAGCTAACTACACCTAAAGACAGAAAGAGGAAAACTATCTGCCCCGGAGCAGATCCCAAAGAACATAGGAAGCCCCCAAACATGTAATGGCGGTTAGACAAGAGGAAATACAAACACAGACAGAAAATAGTATGAGCAAACGTTGGGGCTCAAACTTCCTAAATAGAAAAGGATAGGAAGGACACTTACTGTAATCCCAAAAAACCCTGAAAAGTACTAACACTACTAATTACAAAAACACCTGAGATCACACGACCTCTACCACCTAAATTAGTTCTCTGGTGTAACAAAACTAAGCCACAGCCACTGAAAAAACTGGAAAAGGCAAATGAACAAACAACAGTGGCTGAACTAAACTGAGAGGAGCACAAGCCCCCGGAGGGGACCCGGCAGACCCCCACAGAAGTGCAGGACAAAATGCAAAAACCAAGCACAAAAAACTAAAAGAAGAAAATGTCTTCTCTGTTAGCAGAAGATGCAGGCACGAAACAGCAAGCTACAAAGTGAACAGGAATCAAAGATGAGACCAGAACAATTGATCACCGGCAACCCTGATGGGAGGGAACCTCCCTTATGTAAGACCAGTCAGTAACACCTGATCGCCAATCTTCACAATCTTCATTGGATAGTTCAGTACTGTTTGTAACCACCAGAGGGAGCTTCTGCTCAGAATTCATTTCTAGCACATTCACAACAGTACCCCCCCCCCTTGAGGAGGGGTCACCGAACCCTCATTTGAGCAACCAGGTCGGTCAGGATGAGCTCTGTGATACGCACGGATGAGTCTCCTAGCATGGATGTCCACAGCAAACACCCAAGAATTGTCCTCCTGACCATAACCTCTCCACTTAACCAAATACTGGAGTTTCCGTCTAGAAAAACGAGAATTCAATATTTTCTCAACCACATACTCCAGATTGCCCTCAACCAAAACAGGGACAGGAGGCACAGCCATAGCAACCACTGGCTCGACAAACCTCTTCAATAAGGACTTGTGGAACACGTTATGGATCTTAAATGTCCCTGGAAGAAGTAAACGAAAGGAAACAGGATTAAGAATCTCCATGATCTTATAAGGTCCAATGAACCTAGGCTTAAACTTAGGAGATGCAACTCTCATAGGTATATTTCTTGAGGACAACCAGACCAAGTCCCCCACTTCAAACCGAGGACCATCAGTCCTATGCCAGTTGGCAAACCGCTGGGCCCTCTCTGAGAGAGGGACAACCTCTCCACTACCTGGTCCCAAATCTGCTGCATACGCTCCACAACAGAGCCGACACCTGGACAGACAGAAGCCTCCGTCTGTCCTGAAGAAAATCGAGGGTGAAACCCAAAATTGCAGAAAAATGGAGACATCAAAGTGGCAGGGCTAGCCCTATTATTAAGAGCAAACTCAGCCAAAGGCAAAAAAGAGACCCAGTCATCCTGATCAGCAGACACAAAGCATCTCAGATAAGTCTCCAATGTCTGGTTTGTTCTCTCAGTTTGTCCATTGGTCTGAGGATGAAAAGCCGAGGAGAAAGACAATTGAACACCAAGTTTAGAACAAAAAGTCCTCCAAAATCTGGAAACAAACTGGACTCCTCTGTCAGACACATGCTGAAGGAACAAAGGCACCAAGTCAGAGGAGGAAGGCAACTTAGGTAATGGCACAAGATGTATCATTTTGGAAAACCTATCACAAATCACCCAGATAACGGTCATTCTCTGAGAAACAGGGAGGTCGGAAATGAAATCCATAGAGATATGGGTCCATGGTCTCTTGGGCACAGGCAATGGCATCAACAAACCACTAGAGCGAGAGCAAGGCTTGGAGCGAGAGCAAGTCCCGCAGGACTGCACAAATTCCCTGACTTCACGAGACAAAGTAGGCCACCAAAAGGACCGACTAACCAAGTCTCTGGTACCAAAAATTCCGGGATGACCGGCCAACGCGGAACAATGAATCTCAGACATCACACTCTTTTTCCACTGGTCTGAGAAAAACAATTTCCCAACAGGGCAGCGCTCGGGTTTATCCTCCTGACACCCTTCCAGAGCCAGTCTCAAATTGGGCGAGATGGCGGAAAGAACTACACCCTCTTTCAAAATAACAGCAGGATCAGATAACTCAGGAGAGTCCGCAAGGAAACTCCTCGAGAGGGCATCCGCCTTAACATTCTTAGTGCCAGGAAGAAAGGAAACCACAAAATTAAAACGTGTGAAAAACAAGGCCCACCTGGCCTGTCTAGGATTAAGTCGCTTGGCTGATTCCAGATAAACCAGATTCTTATGGTCCGTGAGGACCACCACCTGATGTTTGGCTCCCTCCAGCCAATGTCTCCACTCTTCAAAGGCCCACTTCATAGCCAATAACTCCCGATTACCCACGTCATAATTACGTTCAGTTGGAGAAAATTTTCGAGAGAAAAAGGCACAAGGGTTACTTTTAGAGGTCTCTGGATCTCTTTGGGGCAAAACAGCAACTGCCCCAATTTCAGAGGCATCAACCTCCACCTGAAATGGCAGAGAAATATCAGGCTGCCGTAGAACAGGAGCAGAAGTGAATCTCTGCTTAAGTTCCTGAAACGCAGAGACTGCCTCAGGAGGCCAATTCACTACATCAGAACCCTTTTTGGTCAAATCAGTCAATGGTTTAACAATAACAGAGAAATTACCAATAAATTTATGATAAAAATTGGCAAAACCCAAGAATCTTTGAAGAGCCTTTAATGAAGTAGGTTGGACCCAATCACAGATGGCCTGAACCTTGACCGGGTCTATTTCAATAACAGATGGGGACAAAATGAATCCCAGAAATGAGATCCTCTGTACGCCAAAAAGACACTTTGATCCCTTCACATACAGAGCATTCTCTCTCAAAATCTGGAACACAGTCCGAACATGTTTCACATGAGAGTCCCAGTCATTGGAAAAAATCAAGATATCATCCAAACAAACAATCAGAAATTTATCCACAAAATCCCTGAAAATGTCATTCATGAAGGACTGGAAGACGGAAGGAGCATTAGTGAGCTCAAAGGGCATCACTAGGTACTCAAAATGCCCCTCTGGGTATTAAACGCCGTCTTCCATTCATCCCCGTGCTTAATGCGAATAAGTTTATATGCCCCCCTGAGGTCAAGCTTGGTAAACCAAGTAGCACTTTTCACCCTGGAAAACAGGTCAGAAATCAAGGGTAACGGATATTGATATTTCACAGTGATACTGTTGTGAATGTGCTAGAAATGAATTCTGAGCAGAAGCTCCCTCTGGTGGTTACAAACAGTACTGAACTATCCAATGAAGATTGTGAAGATTGGCGATCAGGTGTTACTGACTGGTCTTATATAAGGGAGGTTCCCTCCCATCAGGGTCGCCGGTGATACTGTTATGATTTGGTAACTGAGGAGAGCAGGCAAAAAAGGAAATACACCAGAGAGGTTGGAATCTATGGGATTGCAGTACCCTGACTAACCACCACAACTAAAGACAGCCGTGGAGCGTACCTACGTTGGTCCTAGACGCCTCGTCACAGCCTGAGAAGCTAACTACACCTAAAGACAGAAAGAGGAAAACTATCTGCCCCGGAGCAGATCCCCAAAGAACATAGAAAGCCCCCAAACATGTAATGGCGGTTAGACAAGAGGAAATACAAACACAGACAGAAAATAGTATGAGCAAACGTTGGGGCCCAAACTTCCTAAATAGAAAAGGATAGGAAGGACACTTACTGTAATCCCAAAAAACCCTGAAAAGTACTAACACTACTAATTACAAAAACACCTGAGATCACACGACCTCTACCACCTAAATTAGTTCTCTGGTGTAACAAAACTAAACAGCAGCCACTGAAAAAACTGGAAAAGGCAAATGAACAAACAACAGTGGCTGAACTAAACTGAGAGGAGCACAAGCCCCCGGAGGGGACCCGGCAGACCCCCACAGAAGTGCAGGACAAAATGCAAAAAGCAAGCACAAAAAACTAAAAGAAGAAAATGTCTTATCTGTTAGCAGAAGATGCAGGCACGAAACAGCAAGCTACAAAGTGAACAGGAATCAAAGATGAGACCAGAACAATTGATCACCGGCAACCCTGATGGGAGGGAACCTCCCTTATATAAGACCAGTCAGTAACACCTGATCGCCAATCTTCACAATCTTCATTGGATAGTTCAGTACTGTTTGTAACCACCAGAGGGAGCTTCTGCTCAGAATTCATTTCTAGCACATTCACAACACTCTTCTATATTTCTATTATCTGCTGAGTGGAGAGGTAAACTCTTCTATATTTCTATTATTATCTGATGAGTGGAGAGGAAAACTCTTCTATATTTCTATTATCTGCTGAGTGGAGAGGTAAACTCTTCTATATTTCTATTATTATCTGATGAGTGGAGAGGAAAACTCTTCTATATTTCTATTATCTGCTGAGTGGAGAGGTAAACTCTTCTATATTTCTATTATTATCTGCTGAGTGGAGAGGTAAACTCTTCTATATTTCTATTATTATCTGCTGAGTGGAGAGGTAAACTCTTCTATATTTCTATCACTATCTGCTGAGTGGAGAGGTAAACTCTTCTATATTTCTATCATTATCTGCTGAGTGGAGAGGTAAACTCTTCTATATTTCTATTATTATCTGCTGAGTGGAGGGGTAAACTCTTCTATATTTCTATTATCTGCTGAGTGGAGAGGTAAACTCTTCTATATTTCTATTATCTGCTGAGTGGAGGGGTAAACTCTTCTATATTTCTATCATTATCTGCTGAGTGGAGGGGTAAACTCTTCTATATTTCTATTATCTGCTGAGTGGAGAGGTAAACTCTTCTATATTTCTATTATTATCTGCTGAGTAGAGAGGTAAACTCTTCTATATTTCTATTATTATCTGCTGAGTGGAGAGGTAAACTCTTCTATATTTCTATTATTATCTGCTGAGTAGAGAGGTAAACTCTTCTATATTTCTATTATCTGCTGAGTAGAGAGGTAAACTCTTCTATATTTCTATTATCTGCTGAGTGGAGGGGTAAACTCTTCTATATTTCTATTATTATCTGCTGAGTGGAGAGGTAAACTCTTCTATATTTCTATTATCTGCTGAGTAGAGAGGTAAACTCTTCTATATTTCTATTATCTGCTGAGTGGAGAGGTAAACTCTTCTATATTTCTATTATTATCTGCTGAGTGGAGAGGTAAACTCTTCTATATTTCTATTATCTGCTGAGTGGAGAGGTAAATCTGCTGAGTGGAGAGGTAAACTCTTCTATATTTCTATTATTATCTGCTGAGTGGAGAGGTAAACTCTTCTATATTTCTATTATCTGCTGAGTGGAGAGGTAAACTCTTCTATATTTCTATTATTTTCTGCTGAGTGGAGAGGTAAACTCTTCTATATTTCTATTATTATCTGCTGAGTGGAGAGGTAAACTCTTCTATATTTCTATTATCTGCTGAGTGGAGAGGTAAACTCTTCTATATTTATATTATTATCTGCTGAGTGGAGAGGTAAACTCTTCTATATTTCTATTATTATCTGCTGAGTGGAAAGGTAAACTCTTCTATATTTCTATTATCTGCTGAGTGGAGAGGTAAACTCTTCTATATTTCTATCATTATCTGCTGAGTGGAGAGGTAAACTCTTCTATATTTCTATTATCTGCTGAGTGGAGAGGTAAACTCTTCTATATTTCTATCATTATCTGCTGAGTGGAGAGGTAAACTCTTCTATATTTCTATTATCTGCTGAGTGGAGAGGTAAACTCTTCTACATTTCTATTATTATCTGCTGAGTGGAGAGGTAAACTCTTCTATATTTCTATTATCTGCTGAGTGGAGGGGTAAACTCTTCTATATTTCTATTATTATCTGCTGAGTGGAGAGGTAAACTCTTCTATATTTCTATTATTATCTGCTGAGTGGAGAGG
Organism: Oophaga sylvatica; assembly: GCA_033576555.1. Taxonomy (NCBI): domain Eukaryota; kingdom Metazoa; phylum Chordata; class Amphibia; order Anura; family Dendrobatidae; genus Oophaga; species Oophaga sylvatica. Next base: position 37,505 of record JARQOD010006223.1, read on the forward strand.
TAAACTCTTCTATATTTCTATCATTATCTGCTGAGTGGAGAGGTAAACTCTTCTATATTTCTATTATCTGCTGAGTGGAGAGGTAAACTCTTCTATATTTCTATCATTATCTGCTGAGTGGAGAGGTAAACTCTTCTATATTTCTATTATCTGCTGAGTGGAGAGGTAAACTCTTCTACATTTCTATTATTATCTGCTGAGTGGAGAGGTAAACTCTTCTATATTTCTATTATCTGCTGAGTGGAGGGGTAAACTCTTCTATATTTCTATTATTATCTGCTGAGTGGAGAGGTAAACTCTTCTATATTTCTATTAAATTGCTGAGTGGAGAGGAAAAACTCTTCTATATTTCTATTATTATCTGCTGGTGGAGAGGTAAACTCTTATTTTTCTATTATTACTTGAGTGGAGGGTAAACTTTCTATATTTCTATTATCTGCTGAGTGGGAGGAAAACTCTTCTATATTTCTATTATTGCTGAGTGGAGAGGTAAATCTTTTATTTCTATTATTATCTGCTGAGTGGGAAGGTAAACTCTTTTTATTTCAATTTTGCGGATGGAGGGGTAACTCTTCTATATTTCTATTATTTCTGCTGAGGGGAAAGGTAAACTCTTCTATTTTCAATTATTGTGGTGGGAGGTAAACTTTCTATATTTCTATTATTATCTGCTGAGTGGAAAGGTAAATTTTCTATATTTCTTTTCATATCTGCTGGTGGAGAGGAAAACTCTTCTTATTTCAAATTATTATTGTGGTGGAGAGGTAAACTCTTCATATTTTTTTCATTATCTTGCTGATGTAAAACCTGAAAGAGTCCCTCCCTGTCCTTAGTTTGATCGGGGAAATTTAAATTTAAGTATTGTGATTCCTCTGTACTGAGACCATATATTTAAATTATTACATACATGTAAATGAGATTATTTTTTTTTTAACTAAACATGCCAACTTTTCCAACTTTTATCAAGCAGAGGCCCCCCTCCATGTCTTATAAGAAGGCCGCCATCCCGGTAATCTCCATCCTGGTAATTTAGGAGAGGCCTCCATTGAGTAATATAAGGGTGGCCTTTTTAATAATCTTGAAAAAAATTTTACATTTTCGTTTTTTTTTTATAAAAGGGGGTGCGGGTGCACTTTAATGAGAAAAAAATGAATTTTTCTGAATTTACCAATTGGCTGCAAGGAAACAAAGAGTAAAAAATATAAAGGGGTCAAAATACTTTCCGTCCCCAAAAACCGGGAACATTTAAGGGGAACTTGACCCGTTGTGTTCCTGGGGGTGGAGATAATTTTTAAAACGGGTCATATACCATGGGCGTACCCAGGATCAAAACAAGGGGGGGGCAAGGATTGTCGCATCTTATAATCACTCATATCACTGTACATTATCCTGCATATTATTTTGGAGCATTGAACTGTTGTATTTTAAATACAGCATGTATGCGACATACGCTGTATTTAATAATATATTATACAGCCAGTCGCGCTCATGTAGGAGGGTACCAGCAAGTTCGAGGATTGCAGGCGATCCTCGCAAGGAGTTATACGGCCGTTGTCTATGCCCCTTTTTAAATAATACTGAAAAATTAATCTATTATTAATGTATTAAGGGGGCTCAAAAGTAAAAAAAAAGCCCCTACCTCCCCTGGCCCCCCACCCACACCCCAACCCCATCGTCTCACATGCCCCCTTATGTTCTGTCCCACTGACCCACAATACCCCCTCCCCCTCACATGCACCCCTAGTCTTGTTGCCCCTCCCCCCTTCACCCCCACAATACCCCCATCCCTAAACCCTAAACCCCCAGTGCCCCTAGCCCCCACAATACCCCCATCCTTTACATTCAACCCATGACCTGTCTACCCTCCCTCACAATACCCCATCCTCTACATCAACCCCTGTGCGCCAGCCCCCACAAAATCCCATCCTTACAAATTCACTAACCAGTTTTTTGAATACCCGAGGAGGAATGGTTTAATCATCAATTAGTCTGTGTGGTAAAGGGTTATTGATAATTGGGGGCTTTCGGAGACATTTGGGGGTCTGGATGGTGTGGGACTTGGTATGGTTTTTCCTCAAGGAAATTATGTTAAGGTCCTTCTTGAAACGGGTCCCAGATTCTTTGGTCCTTAAAGATTGATGCTGTCATAACCGGAGCGTTCCGCTTGCATTGCGCTTATCTTTAGAACCATCAGTGTTCATCAATCTCACTCAAAAAATACTTTTTGCCTCTGTACCACACCCCCTACCCCATTCCTGTCATTGGGATGGAAACTTAAATTTCAGATGGCAAAGATGGTTGATTCTCGCTTAGTTCATTGTCACTTCAGTATCTGGGACACTGGAAGGGAACGGCCTTTAAGATAGGGTGTGGGTACCAGCATCTGACTTCAGCGGCCAGGCTGATCGGTTTTTCAACAAGGCACACCCCCCTTTTAAACCCTGATGTGAGATTCTGGAGGTCTGTCTTAGAAGGGGTTACTGTTCATGGGTTTACCATGAAAGGAGTAACCAAAGACCGCAGCATCAGAATTCCCTACTCCTGCACTGGTTACAAGCACTTCACCTTCGTATTAAATGGTGTAAAATTTTGTCTCGTGCAGGCGTTAAGCCTGTTGACGCCTCCTGAGCTAAGGCGCTCAGCTATGCACTGTTACCACTCCCCTGCTTACATAATCTGGGTCCTGTCAAGGTTCATTGTCAGAGCTAGCTTATGCGCATGGTCGGAGGTTTTGGTGGTGGTTATCTGAGTAGGCGATTGGTGGTTTATCTGTGGCTGTTGCAGTTTTTGATATGTGATAATTCCATTTCCTTTCCTACTTTGGTTTAACCAAAAACCCCATCCCCGTGCTTCCTCTGTTTTTTGTGGTGTATTTTGTAAGTTGGGGTTTTTCGTTCCCCGTTCATATTATCTTTTTTTCTGGTTGGTGTATTACTGTACACTACCCCCCCCCTTTCATGGGGGGGGAAAGGTACAAAAATGAGGTGGATTCAGGAGCAAGCAAGGCGTGGCCCGGGGTCTTCACCATCAGAAGTCTAGGGGTCGGGCCAGCTAGGGCCCCCTAGGTTAGGCACCAGAAAGGAGCCCCTGGTCCGGGGGAACCCCAAACGATGAAAGGGGTTTTTGTCTTGGGTGACATTTCCCCTTAAACTCGTTTTCGTCGGCCATTTTGCTTTCTGTCTTTTTTGGCTCTTCCCCCTTTATTGGGGTTTCCGTTTTCATTTTCCCCCCCTGATTTTTTCCCTCTTGCTTTTTAAGCAGCCTCGGAACAAAAGGTCCTTTTTTAAGCCCCATCGTTGTGACCTGACCCCCGGAACCCTTTGGGAAATTTACCCCCCGCTTTCCCACTGGGGAAACCTTTGGGAAACTTTGGCCCTTTGGAAACCTGCTGTTTGGTGAATCCATTTTTTGCAGAGGAATTCGGTCAGGAAGAGACCCCGAACTGCTTTGGAGATTTTTTGAGGCTTAAAATTCCGGGCCCCGCTGTGCCCCCCTTCGCTTTTCCCCGCAAACTGTTTTAATTTTTTAGCATGCTTGTATGAAAATACAAGCTTTTCATTTCAACTATGTCTCCTGTGTTTTCCTCGCACCCAAGCCAAGACGCTAAAAAAATGTACACTTAAGAAAGATTCAGGACCCAAAATGTTTAGGCTGCGGGTTGGGAAAGGTTCCTGTATGTGGATATCAATCCCCGTTTAACCCCTTTGTGATGACAGTGTTGTGACTTCTCAAAACCCCTTCCAGGTGGCGCTTCCCTTAAAATTTTATCTGGAGTGTTCCCCAGGGGGAAACATATTTTTTTTTTTTTTTTTTTTTCCTTTCCTCTTTTCTTCCAAAATTTTTCCCCTTTAAAAAATCGGAAGATGGAGGCCCCCTTTAAAGGAATTTGCGGATGATGATACAATCCTTTCGAGTACAGATTTAAAAACCCGTTTTGAAAAGCCTACGGACCCCCACAAAACTATTTGCAAGTTTTTTTGGCAGACTACCCGGAATTGCGACCCCGGATGAGGCTCTAGGGGAAACGAGCCAGGCCCGCCAAAACCCCCAATTCGGGGTTTCCCCAAATTACCTTTTTTTGTTTTGGGCGGTAAAGTGAGAAATTCAGGGGTTTTTATTAACAATGCAATTTATTTTTCTTGCAATGCTTCCAATTTTCCCACAATTTTCAAAGTGCTTACTATAATCTGTTGCTTCCAATAAGGGGTTTGATGTGGGAAAACCCTTGATTAGCTGAGGATTTTTGTTTAAATCACCTTGTGTTTTTATTTCAGCCAGGGGGCAGGTTTTTGTGACCCCAATCGGGGTAACAGCTGAACACCTGTTAATTTCCCCCCAAGGTAATTTTCAGTCCCAAAATTGCCCTGGATTTCAGGAGGGGGGTTTTTTTTTTCCACTTGGACCTTCCGTAAAACTCTATTTTTCGGAAAGGGTTTCTCCACTTTAAAAAGGGTGAACTTGCTCGTGCCGCCCCCCCACTGCGTTAGGTGCTTTTTTAACTATTGACCGTATGATGCTGTCGACGAACGCAGAAAGAGAAGGTTCGAAAGTAATCGCACAAAAACCTTTTTCCTACTTCCCCCCAGCAAGGAACTTTTAGTAGGATCAAAAGGCCCCAAAAATGAACCCATGCAGGGGACTCTTACAAAGAGGGGTTTTTATCAGAAAAAAAACATCGTATAAAGGAAATCTATGTTTCTACTGTGGGGGAAATCAGGGGGCCCTTATTATAAACTGCCCCAGCCTTTGTAAAAAACAGCAGAGTCATTCATGGAGTGTTGCGAGAGGGCTCTGTATGCCCCCCTCAGGCTCCGAGAGTCTGCTCAAAAGATCTTTTTTTCTCGGACTTAAACTCTGTTTTTGGGGACGATGACGGTATAAACGTGCAATTTTTCAAGTTTCCTCCCGGGGTCCAGGATTGTAAAAGAAACATTTTTCTTCTTTCCATCAACTTGGGTTGACTCGTTGGGTGTCTAGTTGCTTGATCGATCAGGAGCAAGTGGAAAAATTTTTAAACCCCCTTTTCTAAAAGGGGTTAGTGAAAAGGTACCAGTACAGAGGGAATGTGGTTTTGGTTTACTGAATTTGGACAGTGGATCAAGAAACAGAGCCTTTGAGGGGGCCCTTATGGGTAAAGTCATCAGGAGAAAAAATTTTTTAGCTTACTCTTCTCCCCACTTTCCCATTTTTTAGGGTAAAACCTGGCTGAGGCGCGAATCCCGATTAAAGGGAGCCAAGGAATTCACTTTCCGGGGAAACAGAAAACAAGGAGTTTCACTTCCTGTTCCTAAAAAAACCTGCAGTCCTGAAAAAACCAGCTGTATACCAGGACAGTGGGTTTTTGTACTAAAGAACCTGATCATTTCCTCACCCTATGATTTTTTCCCAAATTAATTATTTTCCCGGGGGGATACCTTTTTAAGATCTACCCCCCGGGGCCCGAGGGGAAAAGCTTGAAGGATTAAATGACGAAAAATTTGCCCGGGTTCATACGCCCCTCTTCATTTCCCCCCCGGTGACCCTCTTCTTTGTGAAGAAGAAAGATGGATTTGAGACCCCATGCTATAGGGAACTCAATAGGTTACTATTAGAAACCCTTACCCTTTTCCCTTTTAAACCGGTTGTTGGAGGAGTGCGGCATGCCAAAATTTTCTCTAAACTGGATCTCCTGGGGGAAAACTTGGTCCGTATTAGACCTGGGGATGAAAGGAACTGCTTTCAGTCAGTATGGACATTTGAATATCTAGTTATGCCTTTTGGTTGAGTACCCCCCCCGCCACTTTCCCCACTTTTTGGGAAAGATATCTTCAGGGATCTCCCCGAAATTTTGGTGATTTTTTTTGGATGATATTCAATTTTTTCAACCCACAAGGAACTCTTGGAATGTGAGAATGGGCTTAGAACCCCCTAAGACAAAAAATCTCACATCAACTTAAAAATTTTTAATTCCTAGGACTAAAATTTAATTTCTGGGGGATGGGGGATTTACTATTTGCAAGGGGTATTGGGTGGAAGCAAGACCAGCATCAAGGATTTGGCCAAATTTCCCAGAAATGTGAAAGGGCAGGTTTTTCGGTTTGCCAACTTTTTAGCTTTCATATGAATTTTTTTTAGGTAGTGTCCCTACACCCCCAAATTCCGGAACAGTTTTGGTTTCCCGGACCCCGCAAGTCAGGAAGCTTTCCTGTTTAAAGGATATTTACCCCCGCACATCTTAGTTCATCCCAACCCCCCAGTTGCCCTTTAAATAGGGGGATTTCACTGTGCCGTTGGGGTTATACCTCTCAGAGAACGGTGAGAAGAATGTTTGATCCCCGGCCTTTTTTTTCCAGAGTTGCTTCGGTGAGAGGAACCATGGGGCAATAGGAATTTTTGGCCCTTATTGCCCCCTTCAAGGAAGGAGAATTCTTAGGGAGGCACGCAAAAAGTCGTCCTGAAGCCATGTAACCTTGAATTTTCAGGTCGGGGTAAGTGCCGTTTTA